>PVJX010038540.1:0-16267 GCA_004027295.1 Dolichotis patagonum
GCTCCCCGCGCTTCCCCAAGCCTCGTCCCTGGGCAACCTTGCCCTGCTCACTCATGCCTCTCTCAAGCCTTGACCTTGGCAGGGAGCCACAACCCGCTCTCAGTGAACTCCCTCTCCGCGGGACCCTACAGAAGACCCCATGGCCGGGACCAGAGCAGCTGGTCTGGTGTCTAGTGCCAGAGCGGTCCCTCCCAGGCTTGTTCTGCAATGAACCTGTCCTGTTGAGCCCCACCTCTGCTTCTTCTCCTTTTCCTAACATTTGGTGGTCAGTTATTACACCAATATCCCCTACTCTTCTTTTAGTGACCCTAATGCTTTCCAGTGGGGCCTCATCTCGGTCCTGTCCCTTTCTCTCCCTCTTCCTAAGAGTTGTAGGAGGTCATTTGCCATTTCCTGCTAATCCTCCACTCAATACCTAACACTTCTTTATCCAACCCAGGAACGGTAAAATCAGCCCCTACTTCCTTTCAGGTGTGCTTGGGAAGTGTAGCTGCACCCCAGATCCCGGTGGTGGTGGGGTCCCCACAGGGCCAGGCTTTGTGGTGGTTTCTACAGACATAGGAGTGGGGATGCCTGCCCACTCCTATAGGCAGGAAGAAAACATTCTTCCATGTGGCTGGACCATGTCCACAAGAGAACCTCTGGGCCTCTAGTCCTGTCTAGGGGATGTCCCAACACAGTGCTATGGACTCTCAGCCACTCTCTTATCAATTATTATGGGGTCTCAAAATTTCAAATTCTGGAAGATTATAACAGTTACTATAAGCTCCTAAATGTCTGCACCTGCCCAATCTCTGAGAGAATCATTCTCTATTATGACCAGCCCAAAAAGAGAATCTTAGCACTCGTGAGGCCTCTTGCAGGGCCAGGCTCTGTGGCACACTTCCAGAGAGACTGGAGCAGGAGGGCAGATATATTTTTGGTTTAAAAGGGGATATATAGCCTGCAAGTCTCATATTTTATTCAGCCAATGACCTAAGTTTGGCACATTAAATTTCCAAATTTTTTGTGATTTTGATAACTAACTGTAGTGAAGTGGCAATTGACAGGAAGTCTCTCATTCCCAAACTTTATTTACTCTCCATGCATGTCTTTCTGTCTGTCTTTGTCTGTCTTGTTTCTATCCCTGTCGCTGTCTCTGTCTGTCTTTTTTCCCCCAAAAGTTTCTCTGTGCACCCTAGAGATGAGGTCCTACAAGGCAGCTCTAAATTATAATAGCACATGCCAATTTGGTCTATTTTACAAAAAGGAAGAGCTAAATAGGCAACAAAAGTCAAATCAGTAAATTATGCCAAATTTTCAGGAAAGAAAGAAAGAACATAAGTAAGGAAGAAACTTCCATCAGTATTTTTACAAAGGCCTAAGGACTGCTTTGAGCTCAAAAATTTCTTTTCCTTTCTTAGATTGTCCTTGACATTTACATGGAAAGCTGTTTATATAGATTTTCAGGATAGTCAAACTTACTAAAGCCTCACTTTTGCTACCTTTGGAATTCTGTTTGAATCTAAACTAACAAATTCATTTCTAACAATTGGAAACTCAGTTACAGGGACAAGATAGAAAAGAAAAATAAACTTTTTAGCTTTAGGGAAACAAGAGTTGATAAACTTACTTTGGGCTTCTAATTTGATGGAGTATTTTTGTTTAGTTGATATGTTTAAAACATTTCTTACACATTGTATGCAGACTATAATTGCAAGGTAAACTTGCTTTTACTTCTGATTTCTGGAAGTACTAAGATCATTTTTACTATTGAAAATTAATCAAACATTAGTTGGAAGCCAGTCAATTTGCACAGAAAATAAAAAACATTTTAAAAATCCAAGTGGCAACAGCCAAATTTATTATGAGAAAGTTATAGCAAGTAGGATATAGTGGAAAATTTTAAGAATAAATGTACGTTTTGGTGTGAGAGCATTTTGTATGATAAGTTTTTGCCCTAGATACCATTAGAACTGAAGGCATAAATATGTCAAGAAAAGTTTGTGGATGATTCAGTTTATAGAAATGTTTGTTTACTTGTTGGTTTTATGGCACCTAGACTGTTTCTTCTAAAAACTCCTTGTTGCTCAAAAAACATTGAGTGGTGGGCTGTGCCTCAACTCTGAGATCAACAATCACTCTTCCCCATGTCTATGCTCTTCTGTTTGATCTAGCTGGTACTTTTGGAGAAAGATTATAACACTCATTTCTAAAATAATTTCTATAAGTGATTCTGGATATGAGCTTTTTCTGCATGACTAGTAAGAACACCTACACCAGTAAGGACAAAAGAATAGAAATGATGACATAGAATTTCAAAACAAAATAATAAGAGATTAATACTGGTTAATAGATGTGTATTGTTATCTTCAAAGTACTTGTTCAGATTATAAGATATAGACATAAAAATGGTCAAACTGAAAAATGAAAGTACAAACCGTTCTTTCTGATGAAATAAGAGAGATTTGTAGTCTAATTGTCTACCATGTGTGTGTAAATTCTTTTCTTTCTTTTCTCCTTTCCTTTTCTCTTCTTTCTTTTCTCCTTTCCCCTATCCCTGTTCCTTTCTTTTGAGCAGTTTCTTTCTCTTTCCTTTTCACAATATCTATTGTACATTTTGGGTCTTATTTGCTCCTTCAGTTTCTTGCACTAGGGATACAACAATATATTTACATATGTGAGTTTAATTTACTTCATGTATGAGTTTAATCTCAAATTGCATCCATTTACCTATAAAAGTCTCATGTTTATACTTCTTTTTAGCTGAGTGATACTCTATTGTATAAAAATACCACATGTTTTTTTATCCATCCTGTGGTTGATGGGCATGTGGGCTGTTTCCAAGATTTAGCTATTACAAATTGTGCTGCTATGAACATGGGTGCACACATATAACTGTGGTATGATGTTTTCAGTTGTTCTGAGGAAATATCCAGAAGTGGAATAGCTGGGTTGAAAGGGATCTCTAATCCTAGTTTTTTGAGGAACCTCCATATTAATTTTCACAGTGGTTGCACTCCCATCAACAGTGGAGAAGGGTTCTTTTTCCACACAGCCTCACCAATGTTTGTTGTTTGATTTCTTGATGACAGTTATTCTTTCTGAAGTGAGATGGAATTTCAGTGTTGCTTTAATTTGCATTTCCCAAATGATCAGCGATGCTGAGCATTTCTTCATATATCTATTTTACATTTGTATTTCTTCATCTGAGAAGTGCATGTTCATCTCAGCTGCCCATTTTTGGATTGAATCTTTGAATTTGGAGAGCTTGATATTTTTTAGTTCTTTATATGTTCTAAATTAAAGACCTTTTTCTGAAAGAGAGTTGGCTAATTTTTTCCCTATTCTGTGTGTTTTCTTTTCACTCTGCTGATGATTACTTTTGAACTGCAAAAACGTTTTAATAGGTTGAAATCCCAGTTGTTGATTCTTTGAAGTACTTCTCGTGCAGTTTGTAATTTGTGCAGTTTGTATTTTATTCATGAACTCTTTACCTACCCCTATATCTTCAAGACTTCTATCTACCTTGTCTTCCAGTATAGAGTTTTTGTTTTAACATTTAGATCTTTGATCCATTTTGACTTTTAGTGCATGATGATAGATTTGGGTTCAGTTTTAGAATTAGGCATGTGGAGAGCCATTTTTTCCAGCACCATTTATTAAAGAGGCTATCTTTCTTCCAGTGAACAGGTTTGTCCCCTTTGTCAAAAATAAGGTGGCTGAGTGTGTTTTTAGTTGTGTCTGTATCTTCTAATCAATTTCACTGATCTTCATGTCTGTTTTTTGCTAGTACCATGCTGATGTTTTCACAGTAGCTTTGTAGTATAATTTGAAGTCTGGGATTGGGATGCTTCTTTTCTTACCTTTGTTTCCCCAGATTGCCTTTACAAATATTTTTCTCTAGCTCTGTGAGGCATGTTAATGGTATTTTGATTGGAATTGCATTAAATCTATATAATGATTTTGAGAGTATGGCCATTTTCACAATGTTGAATCTTCCTAGCCAAAAGCAAGGGATATCTGTCCATTTTCTGATATCCTCTTCAATATTCTTTTTCAGAGTACTGTGGTTTTCAATATATAGATCTTTTACATACTTTCTTAGATTTATTTTTAAGTGTTTCATTTCTGGGATGCTATTGTGGAAGGTATTATTTCCATGATTTGTCTCTGAGTGAGTTTGTTGTTTGTGTACAGGAATACTATTGATTTTTGAGTGTTGACTTTGTATCCAGATATACTGCTGAATTTGCCTATTAATTCTACTACTCTTTTGGTGGAGTTTTGGGGATCTTCTATGTAGAGTATCACATCATTTTCAAATAATGATAATTTATCTTCTTTATTTCCTATCCTTATTCCTTTTATTTCTTTCTCTTTTTAAATTTTATTTTAAAGAGGGTAAAATTAAACAGAACAAAACAGAACAAAACTGATCAAAAGAAAACAATGTAAGAGACACAGATTTCAAAGCAAGACAACTGGAGATCTTCACTATCTACCATGTTGTCTCTTGTTTTCTTCCAAACAGTTGTCCATATCTTCACATACATGAATTCATGAAAAACAAGATAGTATAGAACTGATCAAAACAAGATGATGAAGGCATTTTAGGTCTTCAAGACCAGACAGTAGAGAAGTCAACAATGGTTGTCATAGTGTCTCCCATTTGCTTCAAAATAGCTGTCCATTCCTTCATGCATGTTGAAATTAAACAAAACAGACTAAAATCACTCTGAACAAAGAATAACAGTATTGCTGGATTTCACATCATGATGCTACAAAATCAGCGCTGGGTACCTTAGTGTCTCTTTTTCTTCAAAGTAGCTGTTCATTTCATCGTGCATTATATAATTGATTCTCATAAATTGTGTAAAAGTTTTATGCATGCATGAGTCTCTACATGTGCACCTATTGTTTCTGTATTAGACAGAAAAACAAACCAAAACAAATTCTTAGAAAAACAAGAAACAAAAAAGACATATAAACAACAATAGCAAAGAGCCCAGAATACTGACAATATAGGTCTTCAAGACAAGATGGTATGAGTGTAATGAGGGTTGTTATTTTACATAACCATCTTCAAGAGTTCCTCAGATCACCAAACATTAATATACACAATTGTTCCAATCCTATGAATGTTAAACTATTTTGTTCCAAGAACTTACAGAATTTGTAGCACATTCATCTTAGCTATACTAAGTGTGTTTATATAGTTTTAGATATATTTTCTCTTCCCTTTCTTTTTCTTCTTCCTCATTTTCCCTGAGATATTGTTTTTTCCCCTTTAAGAAGATTCTTGCCATTTCACTGTGTTTATTGAATTTTTGTATCTTATGTACTCTTACCATTTCTTACACTAGGGAGACTGTACAGTATTTACACATGTCAGTTTGATTTATTTCACATGAGTATGGTCTCAAGTTGCATCCATTTACTTATAAATATCTCAATGTGATCATTCTTTATAGCAGAGTAGTACTCCATTGTATAAAAATATCACATCTTTTTTTATCCATTCCTAGCTGATGGGCATTTAGGTTGTTTCCAAGGTCTGGCTATTACAAATTGTGCTGCTATAAATATGGGTGCACTTATATCACTGTGGTATGATGTTTTCAGTTCTTCTGGGAATATTCCTAGAAGTGGAATAGGTGGGTCAAATGGGATCTCCAATCCCAGCTTTCTCCACAGTGGATGCACCAGTCTACACTCCCACCAACAGTGCAGAAGAGTTCCTTTTTCCCCACAGCCTCTCCAGCATTTGTTGTTGGTAGTTTTTTTTTATCCTGGCCATTTTTTCTGGAGTGAGAAAGAACCTCAGTGTTGTTTTAATTTGCGTTTCTCTAATGACCAATAATGCTGAACATTTCTTCATGTATTTATTTGCCATTTGTATTCTTCATCTGAAATCTGTG
Source organism: Dolichotis patagonum (assembly GCA_004027295.1). Lineage (NCBI taxonomy): Eukaryota > Metazoa > Chordata > Mammalia > Rodentia > Caviidae > Dolichotis > Dolichotis patagonum. The sequence goes on from PVJX010038540.1 coordinate 5,901, forward strand.
TATTTATCTCAGAAGTTCATTTTTGGATTGGGTTTTTGAATTTCATGGGTCTGATTTTTATTTAATTCTTTATATGTTCTGGACAGAAGTCCTTTGTCTAAGGGACAGTTCACTGATTTTTTCCCAATATGTGGGTTTTATTTTCATTATGCTGGAGTTTCAACATGAAGAAACTCTTTAATAAGACATGATCCCAGTTATTGATTCTAGGAAGTATTTCGTGTACAGGCTGATTCTTGTTCATGAATTCTCTACCTACCCCTATGTCTTCAAGATTTCTCCCTACTTTGTCTTCCAACAAATTTAGTGTTTCTGGTTTAATACTTAGATCTTTGACCCATTCAGACTTCAGTTTAATACATGGTGATATGCATGGGTTTAGTTTTAGTTTTCAGCATATGGATAGCCAATTTTTCTGGCATCATTTATTGAAGAGACTATGTTTCTTCCAGTGGATTTGTTTGGCCCCTTTATAAAAGATAAGGTGGCTGAGTGTTTTTGTAGCTGTAGTTGTATCTTCTAATCTATTCCATTGATCTTCAGGTCTGTTTTTATTCCAGTACCATGTTGATTTTATTACAGTAGCTTTGTAGTATAACTTCAAGTCAGGAATTGTGATGCCTCCTGCCTTGCCTTTGCCTCTTAGAATTGCCTTTGCTACTCTAGCTCCCGTATAGTTCCAAATGAACTTTAGGAGTGATTTCTCTAGCTTGGTGAGGTATGCTAGTGGCATTTTGATTGGGATTGCATTGAATCTGTATAACAATTTTGTGAAATGGCCATTTTCACAATGTTTGTTCTTCCTATCCATGAACAAGGGATGTCTTTCCATTTTCTGAGGTCCTCTTCAGTTTCTTTCTTCAGGGTATTATAATTTTCCCTGAAAAGATCTTTTGCTTCTTTTGTTAGATTAATTCCTAATTATTTCATTTTGTTGTATGCTATTGTAATGGGTTTAGCTTGTCTTATTTCTCTCTCAGTGGTTTTGTTGTTGATGAATATGAATGCTATTAATTTTTGAGTGTTGACTTTGTATTCAGCTACATTACTAAATTTATTTATTGTACCTAGAAGTCTTTCAATGGAGTTTTGGGATCTTCTATGTAAAGTATCATGTCATCTGCAAATAATGATAATTTACCTTCTTCTTTTCCTATCCTTTCTCCTTTTATTTCTCTCTGTCTAATTGCTCTGGCTAGTATTTCCAGCACTATATTGAATAGGAGTGGTGATAATGGACATCCTTGTCTTGTGCCTGATTTTAGGGTAAAGGCTTTCAGTGTTTGGCCATTTAATATGATGCTGGCTGTTGGTTTGTCATAGATGGCTTTTATTATATTGAGGTAGGGACCATGTATTGCAATTTTCTGTAAGGTTTTTATCATGAATGAATGTTGGACCTTATCAAAAGCTTTTTATGCATCTATATAAATGATCATGTGGTTCTTATTTTTCACTCTATCGATATGGTGAATTACATTTATTGATTTATGTATGTTGAACCATCCCTGCATTACTGGGATGAATCTCACTTGGTCATAGTGTATAATCTTCTTGATGATTTGCTGCATTCTGTTTGTCAAAATTTTATTGAGATTTTTGCATCTATGTTCATTAGGGAGATTGGCCTGTAGTTCTCTTTTTTTTTTTTTTGGTACCGGGGATCAAACTCACGACCTCGTGCTTGCCTGGGAGGCGCTTAAGCCACTGAGCTAAATCCCCAGCCCTGTAGTTCTCTTTTTTAGTTGGCTCTTTCTCAAGTTTTGGTATTAGAGTCATGTTTGCTTCCAGGAATGAGTTAGGGAGAATTGTTCCCTTTCAATTTCATGGAAGAGTTTGAGGAGTGTTGGCATTAAATCTTCTTGGAATTTCCTGTAGAATTCATCAGTAAATCCATCTGGATCTGGGATTTTCTTTGTTGGTAAGGATTTAATTATGTTTTCAATTTTGTTAATTGATAATTGGGTTATTCAGCAGTTTTACATCTTCTTGACTCAGCTTAGGTAATTCATATGTTTCTAGGAATCTGTCCATTTCTTCTTTGTTATCAAGGCTATGAGAGTAGAGGTTTTCAAAATTGAAGATTTTCTGTATTTCCACAGGGTCTGTAGTGATTTTGCCCTTTTCGTTCCTTATTGCATGAATTTGAGTTTTTTCTTTTCTTCTTTTAATAAACTTAGATAGAGGCCTGTACATTTTATTTATTCTTTCAGAGAACCAACTGTTTGATTCATTGATTCTTTGTATTGTTTTCTTAGTCCCTGTTGCATTGATTTCTGCTCTGATCTTTATAATTTCCCCCTTCCTTTTGGCTTTGGGCTTGGCTTGCTACTCTTTTTCTAGATGTTTGAGGTATAGTATCAGGTGTTAGTTTGGGTTCGCTCTGTTTTCCTGATGTGGGAACTCAGTGCAATAAATTTTCCTCTGAGGACTGCTTTCATTGCATCCCATAGGTTCTGGTAAGGTTTATTTATATTTTCATTTGCCTGTAAATATTGTTTAATTTCTTCTTTAATTTCCTCTGTGACCCATTGATTGCTCAGGAGTGTATTATTCAATTTCCATGTGTTTGTGGGGGTTTTGCAGTTTCTTTTGTCATTAATTTCTAGATTCATGGTGCTATGATCTGATAACACCCTTGGGATAATTTCAATTCTTTTGCATTTACTTAAGCATGTTCTGTGGGCTAGTATATAGTCTATTTTAGAGAATGTTCCATGTGCTGCTGAGAAGAAGGTATACTCTGATGTTGTTGGGTGAAACACTCTGTATACATTTATCAAGTCCATTTGTTCACAGGTGTGATTCAGTTCTGCTATTTCTTTGCTTATTTTCTGTCTAGTTGATCCGTCCCTTTGGGTCAATTTCATGTTAAGGTCTCCTGTTATAACTGTGTTATTGCTTATTTGATTTTTCATTTCTGTTAATATTTGTTTTTATAGCTGGGTGCTCCCAAATTTGATGCATAGATGATTAAGATTGTTATCTCTTCCTCTTGAAGTTTTCCCCTAACTAGTGTGTAGTGGCCCTCTTTATCTCACTGGATCCTTCTTGGTTTGAAGTTCACATTATCTGCAAACAGAATAGCTATCCCTGCTTTTTGGGGGGATCCTATTGCATGGAGTCTTGTTTTCCATCCTTTGACTTTCAGTCTATGAGTTTCCTTTTGGGTTAGATGGGTTTCCTGTATACAGTATATGGTTGGATGTTGTTTCTTGATCCATTCTGCCAGTCTGTTTCTTTTAATTGGTGAATTGAGGATATTAAAATTAATGGTTATAACTGATACATATTGATTTACTTTTGACATGTTATCTTTCTCCTGTTGATTCTTTACCTTTCTACTCCATTTAATTTTTTGCCTTGCTTAGTAGTTTTTTACTATGTGTGTCTAGAATGTTTTTCAATATTTTTTGCAGGGTTGGTTTGATGGTCATGAGGTTCTTCAGTTGTTCTTTGTCATGGAAGTATCTTATTTCTCCATCCATTTTGAAGGACAGTTTTGCAGGGTACATAAGTCTGAGTTGGAAGTCTTTTCCTTTAGGCTCTGAAATGCTTCAGTCCATGTTCTTCTTGACTTCATTGTTTGTGTTGAGAAGTCTACTGTGATTTTGATAGTCTTTCCTTTATAGGCGATCTGTCTCTTCTCTCTAGCATCTTTTAATATTCTGTTCTTATGTTGGAATTCTGGGATTTCTCTCACTTTGACTCAGCCTTGAACACCCAGAAGAAAAGTATAACCAAAAATATGTTGAAGTAATAGCAGCATATGCTCAACATAAAAAGGGGACTTCAGCCATTGACCTTTATTGTCAGCTTTCTGTTACAGACATATCTGGAAGCCAGTTGGTTACAACTGTTATTTCAGTCCCTTAACAATAGTGTCTAGATGTGACTCCTTCTCCAATATGTATTTCCATTCTAGTACTCATGCTTTGGTCATATGTGCTTAAATCTCCTGGTAAAGTTTGTTCTCATCTAGATACTGCCAAACTCCCCCACAAGCATGCAGATAGAACCAACAATAAAAGTACCTGGGATCCACTGCCACCACACGCTGTCTGCCTAAGGGGCACATACACCATGCTTCATAAAACATGCTGCACTTTTATCACAGATAGTTGTGGTAATGTAACTGTACCTCTGCAGGAGATAGACCCCAACAGCCAAGCAATACAAAAAAAGTCCCAGAACCCCCTGCAGAGTTCATAAGATTCACAGAAGTCCACCATTTTATCTTAAATTCTTCCCTTTATAGTGCTTGTTCTCTTCTTTCTACTCCCCTGCTTATTGCCAAGTCTAATCAATCTGTTTCAAATATTTGTCACCAACAGGATTGTGTTCATCTCACAGGCTAGTAGCCAAAGACCACATCAATACAGCTCTTCTTTATTTAGTCCAGTTGAAACCCAAACAATAATTGGCCCTAATCAGCAGGAAATAGTTAAGGAAGAGATATGCTGCCCATTTTCCTTATCTAACCATAGAATTTGGAATGAAAGAATGCAACTGCTTCCATCTTGATCAGAGACCCCTTAAAGTACCCCCTCCAGCACAGCTGCACCTGGAGACTCATAACACTATCAGATCTGATGTTGATAGTAGCCACCACACCCCGTGCTTTCACAAGACTTGTCCTTGGGCAACCATGCCTGCTTGTGCTCTCTCAAGCCTTGTTCTTGGTAGGGAGCCACAAGCCCCTCTCATTGAATTCCTCCTTCCCTATGACCCTATAAAAGAAGCCAAGGCCAGAACAAGAGCAGCTGGTATGGTCTCTAGTGCCAGAAGTGATTCTACTCAAGTTTGTTCTGTAATTAACCTGTCTAGTTGAGCTCATACCTCTGCTTTTTTCCTTTTCTTAGCATTTTCCCTATAAAGTCCTTGGCATCAAAGTAAGTATCTATGTTTCACAAAACTGCATCTCAGGAATATTAAGTGATCAGTGTGATTTCATTGAATCCATGGTTGCCATGGATGCTCTGACACGTGGTCCTGATCCAAATCAGATGTTTTTCAAGATCTTAGACTGCCAAGAAGATTCTAGGTGCAAGATGATTCTAAAAAGTGACTATTAGCCTTCTCAACTTACTATGTTTGAGTAATAATTGTAGGGGCACAAATCCTTTCTTTGGTTCATCCTTTTATACAGTTTGCTTCACCTTTACTGGGTTTAGGAGCTATGGTCTGGACCATAACTATGTGCAATCTAAGGAACCTGGATATGGTTGTTCCAGGCTATATTACAGGGAATGACACAGGTTTATGCAATTGCAGTTGCAGAGACTTTATCAAACATTCATTCATGCTGTAGAATCCAGGTGTTCCCATAAACTTTTTCTTTTTGGTACAAATGACTTGAGGTAAAATAATGTGTCTGGCCATTTTCAATATGCATTAACCAGAGCAAGACATTGTGTTATTGGGAAAGACTTCCTTATTTTTTCTCTTTTTATTTTATACAGACTACAAACCTTCTGGTTGGTGCTACCCACACCCAGGATAGGTCTTCCCACTTCAGTAAGTTAATCATCCAGAACTATGTCAAACCAGTCTACTAAGAGTTTCTTACTCAAGCTGACAACACAACTAACAATCACAATTTACTTCATGTAAACTTGAAAACTGGACAGATTTCCTTTAACTATACTTGTTCTTCAGATACAATAGCAAATTTGCAATTATGCCTACTGTCATATAACTGTCCTGTGTACAAATTTAACTGCACAAATTCCCTCCCTGGGATAGAAGGCAAAGATTTTCTTTTGGTGATGCTTACTCCTAACATTAAATAACTTAAACATTTTAATACAAGGAGGAAAAAAGAAATTTGTTTAATATATGTGCATTTATGCATAAGCACATTAACAATTTAGAAAGCAATAACAATGATTTCAGCTGGTACTTACAACTCATTTCTACTATCCATTCTGTATTCTCTTAGCCATCAGTAAGTATCTGAGCAGGCATTTGTTCTTTTTCTGGTGGGGTGCACCATACTTTTAGTCCTGAAGGTTGTGAGCCTTTTGTCATCCTACCTGGATTGGGTTTTGTAGCTTTCCATTAACCTTAATAACAAAGCATAATAATACTAGAAGATACCCTATGAGATATCTTGTACTTTAGGTATAGTCTTTCTTTCCTCTATTGTAGTGTAAGAATTCAACTGCCTCTTGATAACCTGGATTAATCATCCTTGCCAACACCATAACTCCCTTTTTAGCTTGTTTATTCAGAGGTATGAGGAGCCCAAAATGACTAGAAGAAGGGACCTTAGTGTTCTGTTCAATGGAATCATTGTTGTACTTCCTGGTGCAATCCTAGAACCAAGACTTCTAAACCAGCAGCATATAAGGTTGTAAAAACAGGAAGCAGAAGCTTTCCAAGTGGGTCACTAATGGTAATGGTAAGTGCTACCATTTCCATTTCCACTCCATGATTTCTTGGCCTCTGAATCCTGGGTCTGGGAGACATAGTATCATATACTAGTAGATGCTGATTCAAACAATGTACAGCCTTTTGGAGAAGTTTTCCCCAGCTCTGCAAAATATTGTCACCTAGATGGCATTTTACTTGTATCATCAAAAGGCAATTCCATCTTTCTATCAAGCCAGTTGCTTCTGGATGGTGAGGAACATGGTAAGACCAGAGAATTCCATGAGCATGACTCCATTGCCTCACTTATTTGTCCAAGAAATGTGTTCCTTGGTCAGCAACAATGTTATGTAGAAAACCATGATGGTGATGAGACATTCTGTAAGTCTATGAATGTAGTTCTGGCAAAAGCATTACATGCAGGGACCCAGAATAAGTGCTTATTCCAATATGATCAAAATGGTGCCCTTTTCATGGTGGACCCATTCCAATATAATCAACAAGTTGCAGGCTGATTGCCCTCGAGAGAACATAGGGGACTCTCTGTTGGTCTCTGCTGTTGGCATATCAAGCATTCAGAGGTAATTGTAGCCAGATCGATCAGTCTTGGTGAGTGGAAGTGTACATTGCTGAGCCCATGCATAATCTCCATCACCACCACCATGGCCACTTTATTAATGATCCCATTGCATTGGATAATGACAAGGGAAGCTGTAGAAAAAGTTGACTGCTACCCACAGAATGGGTCATGTTATCCACATGATTATTAAGGTTCTTTTCTGATTAGGTCACTTTTTGGTGAAAATTTACATGGGATACAAATATATTTATATCCTTCACCTACACAGAGAGGATCTATCCACATACTTCTTCCCCCAATAGCTTCATCACCAACTTTCCTATTGTGTTACTTACCATTCAGCACCTTTATGTTTCTTAAATTGAGTGGCTGAGGTCTCCATTATAAGGTCTAGAATGCAGAGCATAATAGTACAGGGCACTTCATGGATGCTGATGCTCCTCTCATGAATCTGCTTAAGTTATTGGTGAAGGGTACATCATCCAGACCATTATAGTGTTGAGGACTAGGTTTAATATGACAAATTCACTCCAGCATTTTCATTTCCCAAAGCCTTTGAATCTCCTCATCAACAGTAAACTGAGGGCAAAAAAGAACAGTTAACCAAAGAATATCAGGCATCTGTAACTCACTCAGAGTGGGCCATCTTTTGATCCATATTTCTGACAAGCAGCCAAGTAAATTAGCACCTTTTTTACTTCATGAGCTGCAATATGAAATTTAGAATCTCTTCTTGATGGGCCTATATCAACAAATACAACTTGATCCAGGTGGAATTTTTTGCCACCATTATCTCACACTTTTTAAAAAGAGGTTAAAACCAAGGAAATAAAACAGAATAAAACCAATCAAAAACCATACAGAACTTCAAAACAATATGGAATCAACAATAATTACCCTAATGCCTCTTGTTGTCTTCAAAATAGCTGCAGATACTTTCAGACATAATAGAAATCCAACAAAACACAACTGAAGAGAACCAATAAAAACAAAACAATGAATGCAATAAAGGACTTCAAAACAAGATAATAGTAAATCCAAAATGGCTACCATAATATATCTTGCTATCTTTGAAATAGCTGTCCATGCCATCAGATATAACTAAATCAAACAAAACAAAACAGAACAAAACCCAATCCAACAAAACAATGAAAATGATACAGAACTTCAAAACAAGATAATAGGGAATTAACAATGGCTACCACTTTCAAAAAGAGATCCCCCCCCATGCCACACTGTGTACTGCTATCCTCTGAATAGATGATCAGACCACTGGCCCTAAACCTGCAAAGTCAGTGAAACACCAAACATCACAAGCATCAAGTTGCATTTAACCTCAGTAGCTAGCATCACAGTCTGTGTTTCTCCACATTAGCCCATTGCTTACAAAGGAAGGGGTTGGTTCTTCTTGTTTGCCAGCCTGAGCACTGGAAAAGGCTGGGGTCTGTCTCTACCCCCAGAAGCAGCTGCCTGCACATTGTGCTGGTTAGCAGGTAGGCTTGCTTCTTGGTGAATCCTTGTTCTCTCCCCCCACAGTCCACAAATGGCACTGATTCACAGGCAAAGGTTTGGGTCTGGCTCTATCCTACACTTTTAAAATTCATTCACAAAATTGATTGTCAAACTTCTGCTTATAAAAGTGAGAAAATTCAAGAAATTCTTTGGGAGTATAGCAGACCTCTTCATGGGTCACAATGTGTACCTCACGTTAAGGAGAGTTCTGGGATTTGAGCCTCATTATATGTCTAGAGGCAAAAGTATGTGGTGAGGATTGGTTCTGAGGTATGTTAGCATTATCATTCTTGCTGACTTCATCAGGTAACACAGAATTAGTTTGCTCAGTTACAGGAGGAGAGGCCAACTCCACAGGGATGAGGATGTGGATGCCTCTAATACTGTGGGTTTGGGAAATCTCTTCCTCTGAAAAATAATCTTTTTTATTTTAAAGAGAACAAAACAGAACAGAACAAAGAAAATTAGAATAGAACAATGCAAGCAACACAGGACTTCAAAACAAGAAAACATGAAGTCAACAGTGGCTACCATAATGTCTCTTTTTTCTTTGAAACAGATGTCCAGGAACCTCTCGGACCCGCAGTGTGGCCTGGGCTGTTTGGATCGAAAGTCTGAGCAGACCTGCATCTCGGCGCGACTGTTTGGGACTGGTAGGCCCACGCTTCATCTGCAGGGAAATGCCTGGAGACCTGCATCTGGGCCAGGTATGTTTGGGCCCATAGCCCCGCCCTTCACCCCCAGGAAGTCTCCCAGAAAGCAGCATCGTGGCCTGTCTCTTTCAGACCTGAACCTCTAGGACCCGCAGAGAGGCCCGGACTGTTTGGATTGGGAATATTGTGGAGACTGGCATCTTGGCCAGGTTTGTTTGGGACCGGGAACTTTTCAGAAACCAACAATCCAGCCTGACTCTTTGGGACCATAGGCCCACCCTTCACTCGCAGGGAACCTAATGGAGACCTGCATGGGACAAAGCACGGTGGCCTGGCCTGCCGGAGATTCCACAGGCTCTGGGGTCACCACACTCAGCATTCGCCTTACAACTTAGGGAGCCAGGAGCCCACAGAGGGGAGTTAGGACCTTGTGAGGAAGCCAAGAGCCTGTGGGGGAGCCACTGCCCCTCCAGGAACTGAGGGTGTAAGAGGTAATTTGCCAAAAAAGCAGAAAAGGCTTTGGAACACCGCTCAAAGTAAGGAAATATAGAAAAATGAAAAAAGGAAAGACCAAAAGGCAGGCTCAAAGCCCTAGCCCTACTCAAGAAAGCTTAGAAGCTGTGTACATAGAAGAAAAAAGAAGCCATACACCTGAAATGTCTGAAATGATATCAAATGAAATAAATATGCAAATAGGGAAAGCTATGGAGAAATTCAAACCAGAAATACTCGGCAAGGTAAAAGAAGAATTGATAAAAATAGTGAAAGAAATAGTGAACGCATCTAGTGAAAACACAGCTAAAAAATTAGAGGAACAAAGCAAACAGATAGAATCTCTGAAAGAACAATATAAGAAACAAACAGAATGCATAAAGCAGATTCAAAGAGATATACAGGAAATCAAAAATTCTATTGAAAGCTGTAAAAACCGACTCAATGAAAGTGAAGATATAATTTCAGACCTCGAAGATAAGATTGCAGCCAGTGAGCAGGAAAGACAAGATCATTTAAAAATAACAAAGAATCAGGAAACAACAATTCAACACCTGCAAGATGATGCAAAGAAAAATAAGATAAGGTTAATAGGGATAAATGAAAAAGAAGGGGACAGTCCAAATGATATCAATAGGATATTTACAGAAGTAATAGCTGAAAACTTCCCAAACATGAGAAGAGAAACAGACATCTGGATAAGTGAAGCATATAGAACTCCAAACAGCCATAACCAAAATAAAACTACACCCAGACAC
>PVJX010038541.1:0-16188 GCA_004027295.1 Dolichotis patagonum
ATTAGTGTATAAATGTTTATATACTATAAAATTAATAAACCTGAAGTACTTTAGAGAAATTTTTGCATGGTATGTAACATTTAGATACATAGATATACAGGTTTCATTTAAAAGAAGAGTACTTGGTTTGTGTCTAGATGCCCCCCAAAGCCTTATGAAGTCATGCAGGGCAGTCTGTTGTGGAAGTAGCTGAATTTAGAGCTTGTAACAATTCATAGTGCAATGCTGGGATTAAAGCTAGGTGGTTGCTGCATCACTTCACTGAATTAGATTGGCACTGCCCCAATCCCAGCAGTCTGGATAAGATAAAAGGGGGCAGAAAGAGGCTTGTTTTTCTCTTTTGCTCTTGCTTGTTGCTTTTGATGTCTTCCACCACCATGAACCACTGCCCCACTGCCATGTGCCACCCTGCCTTGGAGCCAGCCAATTATGGACTGACACCTCTACAAACTGAGCTAAATATACCTTTCCCTCTTTAGCTTTGAATGGATATTTTGTCTTAGCAATGAGAGAAATGTAACTATGGTGATTGGGGTTGGTTGTGAGGAACATGGTAGACAGACATAGGTGAAGTACAATTTCTGACTTTAGAATTATGACTTGAATGTACTATAATGTAAATGAAACCAGTAATTTACTTAGTCAATCAATGTTCATTCTTCCTAGTTGGTATAATAATTCCATCAAAACTAAATGCATCTCAATGACAAAGAAGTCAAGTTAAACTTTAGTTTATAGAGAAGCTCTCAGCTAAAATCTAACGTTGAATATATCTTGTATCCTAAAGATATGACTTAAAGAACTGACTACCTTTGTCATCTTCATTCAGGTCTACATGGTATATTCATCACAGAGGTGTGAAGAGGGATGTGGGAAGGTTCTGGAAATGTCAGGGAAACATGCATGGTTTATATATAGTAACTGGAGGGAGTGATTGGCATATAGTGTCTTGGGGCAGAGGATGCTAAAAGTCTTTAAGTCCTTAGGAAGGTCCCAAATACTGAAGATTAGTCTGTTCAAAATGCAAATAGAGAAACAGTGATAACACAGTGAATGCACACAGATAATAGTAATACAGTGAAAGCATACAACTAATTTTACTGGCCAATGTAATACAAAGTTTTGGGCCAGGGATTTAGCTCAGTGGCTTAAGCGCCTGCCTGGCAAGCGCGAGGTCGTGAGTTCGATCCCCGATACCCAAAAAAAAAAAAAAAAAAAAAAAAGTAATACAAAGTTTCAATTAGGTGCTTTACATTTTATCTTGCTGTAAATTAGAACTGCCTCAGATTTTACATTTGAGACATGATTTGCATGTTATCTGTTCATTAAATTTCACAGAGAAATTGCCATTGGGAAATTAGTGAGTCCTAAATTACTAAGGGTAAGATGTTTTCTGACTGACAGATGATCTATTGCAGGGTGAGCTGGTCAGTCTCAAAAATCTCCACTTGTAAATATTAAACATAAGAAACAGGACAAAATGGTGGAGTGGTAAGCAACAACTCAGCCTACTCAAAATTTAAAACTTAGACACTGGAAAGTAACAACAGGAGGGGGGGGGAAAGTTGATCTTGGGAACCAGGAAATTTCTGACAGGGAAAGTAATACTGACAGAGAAATTGAAGAGATAGAACACAAGAGTAGAAGGGAAGGAATAATCTGCACTTTCTCCTGGCTCCTGACTCATGTGAAAGGGGGACCAAATATACAGAGGCAAAGTGAAACCTGGAGCTTCCAGGAGGCTTGCAAGAAGAAATGCGCTGGAACCTACTGGTGGGTGTGAGCTTAGGGAGAGTGTGTGATTCAGCTCCCCCATGAATCCTTCAACAGACAACAGCTGGCAAGTGTCACCAGTCCAAGCACCTGCTGTGTCCCACAGACAGTGCGTGGTTGGATATCATTCTAGGGAAAGTTGATTGAACCTGAGACTCATCAGCCACAAGACAGCTTCAGGTCAGGGCTCCCAATGTTACAGTCCCACAGTGATTGAGTAGGAGATAGTCACAGTAGTCAGCTGTGGTCAAGGAGTCATGGTCAGGCTAGAAAGAGACTCCCTGAGGGATTTAAGCTAAAGGCCCCAAGCCCTGCTCACATAGCCAGAATTCTCCTGAATTTGAATAGTAATTCTGAATAATTATGAATCAGTGAATCAGAGTTGGTTCTTTGAAAGAATAAAGTAGAAAATCCTTAGTCAGTCTTACTAAAGGAAAGACTCAAATTCATGCAAATAGAAATGAAATAGGCCACAAAGCATTCTGCTGAAATCCAGAAAATCATTGGTAATTGCTTTGAGAACCTATATTCTGATAAAATGAAAAATTCAGAAATTGATAGATTCCTACATATGTATGAACTACCAAAGCTGAACTAAGAAGATATAAAACTCCAGAATAATCCAGTATCAGTGAAATTGAAGGTGTCATAAAAAGTAAACTGTCAACAAGGAAAGGCTTAGATTCTGACAGATTTACTTCCACACACTGTACAAGAACTTTAAAGAAGAGCTAATATCAATACACCTCAAACTTTTTAATGAAGTTGGAAGGGAAATAGTACTCCCAAAGTGATTGCTAGAAGCAAGTATTACCCTGGTACCAAAACCAGAAAAGGACCCAACTAGACAGGCCAATCTCTTTAATGAACATATAGATGTAAAAAAATAATCTTCAGTAAGATACTGGGAATCAACAAAAAGATCATTCATCATTACCAAATAGTATTCATTCCAGGGATACAGGGAGGCAAATTTCAACATGAGCAAATTAATAAACACCACATAAACAGAAGAAGGGTCAAAAATAATCATTTCAATAGAAGAAAAGGCATTTAACAAAATCCAACATCCACTCATGATAAAAAAAAATACCCTGAAGAAAACAGGTATAGAAGGTTTTATCTCAATCTAATCAAAGCAATCTATGACAATCCTGCAGCCAACATCATACTAAATAGAGAGAAACTGAAAGTTTTTCCTCTAAAATCAGGAACAAGAGAAGTGTCTGCTATCACCTCTCCTGGTCACTGTAGTTCTTGAAATATTAGCCAGAGCAATTAGATAAGAGAAAAAATAAATTGAGATGGATAGGAAAGGAAGAATTTAAATTATCACTATGTAGATGACATGATCCTCTACATAGAAGACTTCAAAAACTCCAACAAAACTCTTAGAATTAATAACCAAATTCAGTAGCATAGGAAGATACAAAGTCAATACTCAGAAATCAATAGCGTTTCTGTACACCAATAATAAGCTCACTGAGAGAGACATTAGGTAAATAATATCTTCCACAATAGCTTCAAGAAAAATTAAATACTTAAAGGTTAACCTTAAAAGGAAATGAAAGACCAGTGAAAGCTACAGTATTCTGAAAAAAGATTGAAGAGAGGATCAGAAAATGGAAAGATATCCCCTTGCATAGGTAGAACCAATAGAATCAAAATGGCAGCTTTCAAAACTGTTATAGATTTAACATAGTCCTAATCAAAACATATCAGTGACTTCCTCACAGAGCTAGAGAAAGCAATTATAAAATTTACATGGAACAGGAAGGGACCTGGAATAGAAAAAACAATTCTGGACAATGAGGACACGGCAGAGGGCACCACAGTCTGAGAGTTCAAGTCATACTACAAAGCTACAGTGATAAAAATAGCATGGCACTGAGGAAAAAACCAGACTTATTAGTCAATAGAATATAATGGAAGCAACTCCAGGCACAAAGCTAACCATGTGCTAACTAAAATCTAAAAATCTAAATAGATTAAGGACCTAAGCATTAAAATAGAAACTAGAAACACTTAAATCTGTTGGGAGATGGAATAGGTAAAACTCTTGAAGATACTGTATAGGTATAAGCAAAGACTTTCTGACCCAAACTCCAGTTACCTAAGAAATAATTCCAAGAATCAACAAATGAGATCACATCAGATTAAAAAGCTTCTGCACAGCAAAGGAAACCAACAGTAAACAGACAATCCCAGAATGCAAAAAATTTTTTCCAAGCTATTCCTTAGATAAAGGATGAATATTTAGAATATATAAAGAACTAAAAAAAAATTTAGACCCTTCAAAATTTAAAGACCCAATAGAAAAAATTGGCACCCAAAATGAATAGATGCTTTTCAGATGAAGAAATACAACCAGCCAATAAATACATTGTTATGGTTTGAGTAGGGATGTCCCCCCAAGCCTCATATAGGCATGGCGGCAGGCTTCTAGAATTTATGATTAATTCATGGTCCAATGCAGGGATTATGGATGTGAGTGCGATATCCACCTTAGGGTGGGTGTGGCCTACATACAATATAAGGGACAGAAAGTCTTCTCTTTATGCTCCTCCCTTTTGCTCTTGTTGCTTTTGCTGTCTTGCACTGCCATGAACTGTTGCCCTCTCCTGTATGCCACCTTGCCTTGGAATCATCCAAATACGGACTGAAACCACCACAAACTATGAGCTATGAATAAACCTTTCCTCCTTTAACTTTGGATGTTGGGTATTTTGTCCCAGCAATGAGAAAAAGTAACCGACACATACATGAAAATGTTCAAAAATCACTGACCATTTGAGAAATGCAAATTAAAACAAGACTGAGATTTTATCTGTCTTAGTTACTTTTCTCTCATTGCTGAGACAAAATATTTGACACCCAGAATTAAAGGAGGAAAATTTTATTTACCTCACAGCTTGTGGAGGTTTTAGTCCATAATTGGATGGTTCCAAGGCATAGCGGCATGGCAGGGGGGCAACAGTTCATGGTGGCAGAAGACAGCAAGAGCAACAAGAGCAAAAATGGGGAAGCAAGCACTCTCCTTCCCTTATATTGCACACAAGTTACCTGCCCCAGGATAGGTATAGCACTCACAGCCCCATCCCAGCACTAGACAATGAACTAATCACAAACTCTAGATTCAGTTGCCTCTGAAAAGCCTATCTCCCACGACTGCATGCAGCTTTGCAGGGACATTGGGACACAAACCATAACACTATTTTACTCCATAAAGAATGGCTATCAACAAGAAATCAGCCAACAACAAGCACTGGAGAGGCTGCAGGGAAAAGGGACCCTTTCTTCAGTATTTGTGGGAGTGTAAACTAGGACAACTACTATAAAATCAGTGTGGAGAGTCCTCAAAACACTAAAACTAGAAATTCAATTTGACCCAGCTATTCCCTTCTAAGTATCTTCCAAAAACAGTTAAAGACTTCATATCACAGTGATGTATGCATACTGATGTTTAGAGCAGCACAGTTGACAATAGATAAATCTTAGTGTAGTCTATGTACCTATCAATAGATGAATTGATAAAATGTGACATTTATGCATAATACAGTACTACTCTGCCATAAAGAATGATAAATTTGAACCATTTGTAGGAAAATGGATGCACCTTCAGACCAAAATGTTTAATAAACTAAATCACACTCAGGTTTGACTGTTGCATGGTTTCTCTTATCAGAGAAGCCCAATACATAAATAAAGTATAACATAAAAAATAGACCTTAGGAAAAAAAGCAAAATGTTAGTGTAAAAAAAGCAGTACATTTTATTAAATTATGACTAAAAGGAGTGATACATCAATTACTGAATTCCTTATGTTAATTTTGAAAATTTTAAATGCCTATTTTTCTAATCATGTGACTTGCTTACAACAGTTATTTCTGATTTTGGTATTCAAAAGCAGGGGATGTGAAATCAGATTGTTTATTTGACCTCTTTTCTCTAATTAGGAAATAATCTAGATGAAAGTGACTTTTACTAGGAAAACAACCTTTTCAAATTTTACTATCGTATTTCTGCAAGATTGGTTTGGATGCCAGGTGGGATGGTGCACCCTTGTAATCCAAGCACTTTGGAGGCTGAGGCAGGAGGATCTTCATAAGTTTGAGGCCAGCCAAGTGAGCCATAGTGAGCTCAAGTCCAGTCTGAACTACATAGCCAGACTCTGTCTCAAAAAACAAACAAACAAAGAGATTGGCATGGATGGTACTTTTGGTTTTCATCACCCCTGTAACACACATTGCTAAAACAATTAAATTGATGTTTCCCAAGCTCCTACTTTGGTCATGGGTTATTTTACATTTTCCTCTTTTACATTTAATACATTTCAACAATTACAGTAATTACATAGGAAACATTTCATATACTTCTCATGTTCCCATAATGTTTACACCAAAGTGAGCTCTTGATTTAGTTACTAGGAAGATGAGAAGTCATTCTATCAATTTGACTTCTTGGACTTATTTTTCTCTTATTTTGAAACACAATACCCAGTAAAAAGTTAAAGGGAGAAAGCTTTATTTAGCTCATAGTTTGTAGAAGTTTGGGTACATAATTGGCTGGCTCCAAAGCCAGTTGGTTGGCAGAGGCACATAGCAGAGAAACAGTCCACAGTGGTCAGAAGGTAGCAAAGCAACAAGGGCTGACCACAGCTCTTTCTAGCCCTTACATTTTATCTAGGCTACATAGGGTGGGTGACACTCACACCCTTAATCCTAGTGCCCTGAGTCCAGCACTGCACCACAGATCAATCCCAGCATCATACACTGTTGGTCCTCTGAAGGAGCCCCACCTGTGACTGTATGAGGCTTTGGGGGCCATCTGGACACAAGCCATAACATGGTCCAGCTTCAGTGCTGCCAGACTGATTCATACTCTTCAATTTCTCAGATGCAAGATGAGATTAATAGCCATCTGTGTTTGATTTGTGTGAGGCTCAGTTGTGATGACAATTGTATCTGATTTGAAGTGTAGATAAAATTTGACTTAAAAATCTTAACCACGTATTATCTTTGTAGAAATGTAACTTTATGTGAACTTATTGTGAGAATGAATAAGGCTTAAAACAATCTTTGTGATTATTTGGAAGAGTTTGGCATTTGAATAAAACAGTGGTGCCTCAAAGTGATGGTTTGTGAAGCTATTGTCAAAGTAGTCCAAGGCAGCTATTTCTCTTTTGCTATTGAGTAAGTTACAGCCAGGGCTGTCACTCTTCAGAGATTAGAAATGGTGGTGGTGACTGACTAGTTAGCTCTTTACTTGAATGATTTAGAGCCCTAAAGCCCTGGTGTAAACAGAGATAACAGTGTCAAACTATGAGTGCCAGTAGTGATGATGACATATCTTTTAAAAATATGTTTTGTTTTTAAATTTACTGGATTTGTCTTTTACTTGACCATAGTAAAAGCAGAAATTGATACCAAGAGCAGGATAGAAGTCACTATTTTAAGACCTTTATTTTATCCATATTTTTATGATTGTACTGGAGCCTCATCAGAGGTGAATTTGAGAGATAGAGATATGGGGGGGAGGGGAAAGATTGAAAATTTAAGCCATATTGTCACTTCTCCCTGTCCAGTTTTTCTCAAGAGTGTTCTAGTATGTTAAGAGGGAGACATGAATCTCCATTGGTCATGGTTTCTTTTGTGCTTTGCTGTGTGAGGTTCTCACTGTGCAGAGTGAGATTCTAGTGTTTAAAGATGAGTATTTTTTTTATACAAGATGGCCTCAAATGCAAGCCAATTACTTCATCTGGTGTTCACCCAAAGAATGAACCATCTGTTTTAACAGTGAAAGAAAAACTGGCTGTGTTGGCCGTATTGAGAATCTGCTTCCAACATAGTCTGTCAATGTTGTATACTGTATTTTAAAGGTGACTTAGATTTCCAAGCATAATTTGGACTCTATGAGTCTTTTGTGTGTACAGTTCTGTGAGATGCAACTTCCCTGTAATAAATGCTATAGGTTTCAAATTTTTCTTTGTTACTAGTCAACATAGATAATGGCAATAGTTTTTTAACTTCTAATGTGCATAGAAATATTAAAAAAATCTTTTCATTAAGGGAATTAAAATGGTAGCCTGAATATGAAGTGTTTTATGCAAAAATTTTAAAGTTTATATGTAATTATAAAGTCATTGTGTATTATGTAATTATATATAATTATATATAAAGTCAAGGCTAGTAATCATGTCTGCAGCCTTACAGTCTTCTTTCCTGTCGGTATTCAACCTCTGTCCAGTGCAGGTGGCTGTGTTGCAAGCTTGGCTACAGCCTAGCAGATAAGATGTTGCTCTACAGCAGAGATCAGCAAAATTTTTCTGTAAAAGGACCCAGAAAGGTTTTTCAGGCTGTAAAGTCTCTGTTGCAACCACTTAGCTCTGTAGTTGTATCAATAAAGCAGCCATAGACAATGTGTGACCAATGAGGGTAGCTATGTGCGTAAGATAGGGGAAAAATCCAGTGTTCTTCCTGCTCTCACATGTACTGCTCACTTCTCTGAAAGTGGTAAATGTCTAGATCTCTCTAAGGCCAACCCTAAAACTACAAAAAAAGATATTTTTTGGTATATGATGTGAGACAGTAATTTGAACAATGAACACTAATTTGAACAGTTGGTAAGCACTCCACTGAGTTAAGAAATAAGGAAATACTTACTTTTCTAATTTCTGAAGTTGTCTTTTCTTCATGTTTGAATGCACTGTAAATTTCTCTTGAAAAAATATCCCTTAAATTTGACATCAGCTTTCATTGTATTTTCATGATATATACACCCAAATCTACCAAATAGTAGGAATTTTCCTGTGTAAGAATGGGATCCAATGAGGTGTCTATGATCATTTCAACTGTGCTTGCAAAAACTCCAGTCTTACAAATTACCTATGTCAGTCTTACAAATTACCTATGTCTAATAATTCTGGAACTGCTGGCAAGGCCCCAGAGCACTGGGTTCTAGATTCCCCCATATTCTATTGTCCAGTATTGCCAAATTCTGGATTTACTTTATCAATCATTTCCTTTACTCCCAAGTGTGTGTAAGGTGAATCTTGGAAGGAAGAGTGAGCCCTTGATGGTCCTAAGGTGAAACTAGCAGGCAGATACTTCCTCTCCTCCTGGGTGAAAAGGAAAGGGAATATGGTGGGTGGCTTTAAGTGAATTAATCTGAGACCGAGAACGCTTACAGATTTTTCTGGTACTGTCACTTTAGTGGGCCATAAACAGAGCCTACAAAGAGCTTGAAATACTTCCCATAGGGTCTGGATCAGTGTATGTAGCTAGAAGCAAGTTGCTGTTTCTGTCTAGAGGTTTCTGAAGAGACGTCAGCAAGGGTAACTGGTGTCTGCAGAGCTTGAGGGGACCTGTTGTGCGATGCCCAGGCAGGGGAGAGGGCAATAGCTACTCCATTCTGAACTCCCACAGCGCCCAGACTCTGGAAGAGGTGTTTAGAATTTCTGTTGACTCCTTGTAAAGTATGTGGAGGTTAAAAAGGGGAAGAAACTATATAATTGCCTAAGTCGATTAAGTAACGCACCTCAAGAGTGTTGAGAACATCTTCACAGGAGGCATCTTTTCCCTGACAGCCTTCTTAGCATTCCAAGGCATCAGAATGAAGCTGACAATAATTCAAGAACACCCACATGGCAATTTTGAGATCACACGCATCAGAAACAAGTCCAATCCATAAAAATGAGGGACCCTTCTTACACCATCACTGCCACCCCCAGGGAGCCAGGCAGTTACATAATTTTGTTTTTTGTCTATTGGGGACAGGATTTCACTGTGCAGTTCAGGCTGGTCTTGACTGTACTTTCTAACCCAGACTAGCCTAGAACTCACAGTGATCCCCCTGCCTCAATCTCCTGAGTGCTGGGATTGCAGGTGTGTACCACCACACCCAGCTGTTATATAATATTTTGTCTTCCTAATTTCCCCTATCCCAACTCCAGTCTTAAAGAAGGAAGAGGAAATATTACAAACGACAACTCTAAGTCTAGAGTTGCCATCCAGACTATGATGGAGATGCACGTAAGACTAGGAATTGGTGGGTGTTTGCTGTAGAAACAAAGGTTAAAAGGTATAAAGTGTGTGATTTTTATCCTACTTGCAGTCTACAAGCTACAAGTTCGCTTGGTAGCATTTCATGTCTGCTGGCACAGAATGTCAGACTCTTGGGTCAGAGACAAGTGGCTTTTATTACTCACAGCACAATCAAAGCATGAGCCTCAGCATATTTGTGTTGGTTTCTCTTGCCCCCAAGTTCCATGAGGGTGATTTCATGGCTGCGATAACATGAACACATGCAGTGGGTTCTGTTCCAGGAGAAGCAGCCAGGGACAAGAGCCCAGTGATTTCTGTGCAGGCAGCAAACGCTGCAGCAAACAGCAAGCAAGCCAGTTAGTTCCCCTCCCCTTGAATAAGCAGTTAGATGGTGGTTTTCCAGACTGGGAGAAGGATGAGGCAAGAGATGGTGCCATAGTGTAAAGTGTAGGGAGACACTCACTCTTAGGTTGATGCAAATGCAGAACTGGCACCTGCAAGTGGGCAATTCCTTAAGTCTTCTGCCTAGGGCACCACCTTGCCTTATGCTCACCTTGATTCTTATGGCTCTGGTAGACCATCTGCTGGTACCTTGACTTCAGAGTGCCTAATATAACCAGCCACAACATTTGCCCAATGTCAGAGGACCTGTCTACCTGGTCGTCCTGAGTACTCAGCAGGAGATTGAAGTTTAAAACAACTGTTTTCATAACTCATGGGCCAGATTCTACCCCAGCCCATGGCTTTGACATTTTTAAGGGATTGTAAAATAAATAAGATTATGCAAGAGTTTATACTTGACTCACAAAGCTTGAAATAATAACTATCTAGTCCTTTGCAGAAAAAATTGCTGATACCTATAATAACTGAAATAACTAGGAATATTTTTAAAAGGCACAAGGGAGCCTCATTATAGTATAGCTTGAGGCAATAATTTGGAAAAAATATTTTTTTACATTTAATCCCACAAAGTTATATATATTTCCAACAACATTGTTATACATATGACAAAACTTAGGTCTCTTTCACCCAATTTGGAAGTCAGAAGGAATGCGTTGGTGAAAAGGACGAGCCTCACCTTAGCACCTGCCCAGGGGGGCTGGATGTAGAGAGCTGCAAGCCACTGGAACTTGTGGACATGTTGGTTTCAGTTCTGCCTCGGAAAACTACTGCATGAACCTTTTCCTAAAAACTAGAGACCAAGGTTTAGGACACTCCAGGATCTTCCCCAGAGAACCCGAGCTGAATCTGAGAAATGACAGGACGTCAGCTTTCTAGAGAGTGGGTTAGCCATCGTGTGACCTTGGCACAGCATGGTGACTGGGGTGGAGATGTACCTGTCATCACTCCATTGTACGTACCTCTCTAGAACCAAGGAGAGGCAAGATCTCTCACCAGCACAGGTACAACCCTTGGTGATCACGACAGCTATCCTATTTTGTGTCAACCACAAATGTCCTTTAGTTGGGAATATTAAGCGGCACCTTTAGACCCTATCAATGCCTTCGGTTAAGGATCTTTGCTGTGTAATTTTCCGAGGTCTGGAATTAGCTGGCCTGTTTCTGGTGGATGTCCCAGATTGGCCTTTACACATGTGACCCTGGTTGTATCACGTGGTTTAGTTGTGCTTTGTGCTGGAATAAGGAGAATTGTAAATTTGATCAGTTTTCTAATTGTCAGACACTCATCCTCTCTACGGGGTGGCCTAGCCAGATGGATCAATGGCGAACACTGCATTTATGATCCTAGACTCTCTGTAGCTCACGATTGCAGTGATCATTCTGTTTTCTAAGCCTTAGTGTGTATTATACATAGAGCTCATGAAACAAGTAAAATGTGAAAGACTTACAGTCCTTAAAGAGCCTGAAAATAAAAGCAACCATTCTGGAGACAGTTAATTGTAGCTGAGACTTGATGTCATACAGATCCTAGAAACCTAAAAGACTTGCTAAGTCGAATCAGTTCTTTCTTGTTTTGGCTAACAATATGTGGCAGCTGTCTATGAGGGCTCAAACATTTTATCAAAAATATTTTCTAAGTGTCTACTTTCCCTGCATAAATTTTGAAGGCAAAATATACTCAATATGAAACACCTTATTCATAAAAATCTTCAGACTTAAAAAGAACAGTGGTAATTCAGTTCTATTTTGCCCATCAGTTGTTTCAACAACTGCCAAATTAGCCCTTTTAAATTTATCTGTTGATTTGCTGGTAACCTTGATCACTGGAAAAGTTTTCTTGAGTCAGCTCATTCTCTCTGGAGCACAGCAAAGCAGACTGCTTTACTTCTGTGCTGTTGTCACCTCCTTGTCAGATAAATTGTGGATAGGCTGTTGCAGACATATTTACTAGGGAAGTATCTAGGATGCTGTGTTTTCACTGGTTTTCTTCAACAAACTACTTTTCATTTCTTCAAGTCTCTTACTAGAGCTCTAAAATGTTTAGTACTCCAGAGCACCACAAATTTAGGGTAGAATATTTCCCTAAAAGTTTAAAATTGCATTTTAATGACCTTTGTGTAACATGAAGAACAATTCTTAGAGTGTGAGTTTTTAAGTGGTAAGAAAATTCTTAACTTCTGAAATAGATCCTTGTAAAAGTTACACTATACCAGAGCATACAAATGCCTGGACAAATTGACCTACAGAGCATTTATTTGTACAATCAGCATAGAAATAAGTTCATGGGGGAGTTTAAGGGGAGGACAGGATCTGAGCGAGGGAGAATATTAGTCTGTAACAGCATACCTTGGTGGCTTCATGGGAACAAGAGAAAACTGTTTGTATTATCTCAAGCAGTGGTCAAGTCACTATATACATCAGCTCGCTGGGCTGTGCACACTTCTCATGTGGCCCTGCCAAACTTGTGAGGGGCCGTGGCTTTATCCTAAATACCAGAGGTACAGACAGATTTGCTCCCAACAAGGTTTATTATTATTATTATTATTATTATTACTTATTGATCTTTTCAGACAGGATCTTGCTATGTAGTTCAGTAGTACCACTCTCCACAGGTTGTTACCCCTTAACTGTTCTATTTTTAATTTCAGAAGTGGCTACTACCACACTAAAATTCTTATTTCTCTGTTTCTTGAGCCGATTTTAGACTATTCTATCCAGTTTCCTATGTGGAAGGTGACTTCCATCTTTTTATCCTGGTTCTTTCTTCAGTTTCTTTAAACTACAATATTGTGGTTTTTTTGGAGGTAGTCATTTTTAGAATTTCATTTTTCTTCTGAATTTTTGATACAGTATCTCATTCTATAGTTCAGGCTGATCTCAAACTTGTGGTGACCATCCTGCTTCAGTCTCTCAAGTGTTGGTTTACAGGCATGTGGCATGATGCCTGACTATATTTTGAATTTTTTTTATTTTTAAAGAGAGTAAAATCAAGGGATGTCAACAAGATGGCGGACTCCTGGGGGCAGGAGAGAGACCCTCTCTGAGAGAGACAGCTCAAATGCCAGAATAAAACACCCTGGAGAGACCCAAACAGATAGAGATGGACTCTCACAACCCAGGAAAAAACTAAAGTGCAAAAAACCGCTCAAATATGAGGTCCTGGGACTACCATTAGAGAAGCTAAGATCAGCAAGCACGGCGCCCTCCTTGAACCGCCTGAATTCCTGCCTGACCTGAACAAGCGATCCGCACCGTAGCAACTGGCTTGAGCCACCGGAGCGCAGAGCTGAACAGCCCTACATGCAGCTCACCCGGACCGGCCCTGCATTCGACCTACCCAGAGGCACCATGAATTCCCACTGCAGCCGTGCTGAAGTCAGAGGTTGGGGAGCCCTGCAGTTCTTGGGGACGGGCATCAACACTCGGTGAGTGATGGGAATAAGACCCTCCCATGGGAAAGGGGAAACCAACTGGACAACATGTTGGATTTGGGCAGGACAGCCCTAACTCCATAAGGAAGTGGCTTCAGCTGGTTGCTCCCCTCGCCAAATGGATTGGTGGAATCTGCTTGGATTAGGCCGTGCCCCTGGTGGGGAGCCAGTGAGTCACTACAATATTACTTCCCTGATATCAGTGCACACTGACGCAGTGAAGGCCTGCAAAGGTTGACTGGCCCAGAAGGGAGAAGCTAGCGCACACTGCCCGTGGGTGAACTCTAATCTCTGATAACCTATTGAAGAGGGCAAAAGCTCCTAGCCTGAGCCCTCTAGAGGAGCCTTAAACAACAAGAAAAGGGTCTGGGAATTACACTGTACACTTGTATGGAAGGAACCAAAAACATGACGAAAGGGAGAAATAAGAAACAACTCCTAGCCCCCAACCCAGAGAACATTGATCCAGGAGAAGTAAATACAAAAGAGACTGAGGGCAGCAAAAATGCAACATCAAACACAGTGTTAGCGGACATAAAGAGATATCTTCAGGACCTCGTAAGCGGGACCAAAATGGAAATATTAATTCAAATTAAATAAGAGATAAGTAGATTAATAAAAGAAGGGCTGGGTACCTCTCAAGAAGGCACAGACAGAAGAATGGAGGAACAAAAATAGAGAGAAAAATTTAATGAAGAATTCAGAAAAAGCCTAGAATTTATGAAACAGATTCAAAGAGATTATCAGGAAACTAAAGGACTCCATAGAAAGCTGGCAAAACTGCTTGAAAGAAACCAAAGATAGACTATCAAAAATTGAACACAGGCTTGCAATGTGGGGTCATGAAAGGGAAGATCTCTTAAAAATAACAAGGGAGCAGGCAGTAAAGATACAAAGACTGGAAGATGACAAGAGGATCTATAACTTAAGTATAAAATATGTGAATGAAGAAGCAGGAATCAAACCAGAGGAATTACAGAGTCTGTTCACAGCAATTATTGAAGAAAATTTCCCAAGCATAGAAAAAAGAACTGATATGCAGAGGTATGAAGCATACAGAACTCCAGCCACCTACAACCCAAACAGAGCTACACCCAGACACATAATAATCAAGATCCCAGAAATTCAATATAAGAACAGAATTTTAAAAGCCATCAGAGAAAAGAAACAGATCACCTATAAAGGAAAACCCATCAAAATCAAGGCAGACTTCTCGACACAGACCATCAGGTCAAGAAGAGCTTGGAGTAAAGTAATTCAAGCCTTGAAGGAGAACAATCTCCAGCCCAGATTGATGCATCCTGCAAAACTCTCTCTAGAAATTAATGGAGAAAAAAGATGCTTCCATGACGAAGAGGAACTAGAAGAATTTGTGACCACCTCTCCAACCCTACAAAAAATACTGAAGGACATTCTAGGAAGAGAGAACAAGAATACGAGCATTTCAGGAACAGTGGCAGAGATGCCTCAGTGAACGAGGCAGACAGTGGAGTGGAAGAGAAAAATATACTATCAATGGCAGAAAAATAGAATAGCAGAAACGAGGCAGAGAAGATTGGCTATAATCTCTAGTATAGAGGGCCTCGAAATAGTAACAGAGAGAAACACAGGCAGAGTAGATCAGGAGATAGGGTCCATTGAGCTGCTCTATATAGGGAGGCAGTGGGACCCAAAGCAAGCAGTGCAGCCCATAGGAGTGAAAGGGGAGGAATTGTCCAAAAAATGAAGGCAGAGGATACTGTTAATGGGGTAACAAGATTTAAAATTTACATTATTCTCACCACTCTGCTTGGATGGATTATGTGCTGTTCCAGTTTGTCTACTTACACTAGACTTGAGGACATGGTCAGCTATCCCAAAAATAAGAGGACATATTATCGTAATCATCCCTAATTTTCCTATCAACTTAATTTGAAGCCCTTTATAACTTATACTGTCTTATTATGACTGATCTTATTTGAATCTGGTTTGTTAGATTGCTGCTTTGTATTGACTGATTTTATTTAAATCTGTTATGATGGATAGCATCAAGTCTAAGTGTATAGGCAACTACACTGAAGATGACAAGTTTCACTAAGATACTCACTCTGGTTTGATTATTACTTGCTTTTGAAGTCTTATAATGTCTCCAATGCTTCATTTTTATTGACATTGTTATATACTGCTGAGACACCATGGTAACTATTGTAGATCACCTTGTATTGTGGTTTTATGTGACTTTTCTGCCTCATGCTTTTCTAGGAATTGTTTTATCTTGCTTTGTTTTGTTTTTCCTGCTAATACAGAAATGATAGATATACAAGTAGAGACTCATGCAGGTGTAGAGCTTATAAACAGTTTACGAGAACCAACTATATAACACATGTTGAAATGAACAACTACTTTTAAGAAAAAGAGACACTACAATACCCAGTGCTGATTCCATAATGTCATGATGTGAAGTCCAGCAAAACTATCACTTTTCGTTCAAAGTGATCTTAGCTTGCTTTGCCTTGTTTAAGTTCAACACACATTAAGGTATGGACAGCTGTTTTGAGAAGA
>PVJX010038542.1:0-16258 GCA_004027295.1 Dolichotis patagonum
AATAATAGCTGGACACAGTGGTTCATGCCAGCAAGCCCAGCCAGAATTTAAGGAGGCTGAGGCAGAAAGAGGCTCACAAGTTCTGCCTGCCTAGTGAAACCCTGCCTTAGGATACCAACAAATAAATGAATAAGCCTACAAATAAATAGGACTGGGGTGGTAGCTCAGTGGTGGAGAATCCCTTGATTTAATCCTCAGTATAAAAAAATTAACTGTGGCCTCTACTGAGCTTTACTTTAGAAATCCCATGATGAAAATATAAATGGATACTTGCTCCTCTTTTGTGGCAAGAAATTTTTAGTTCCCAGGGTATGAATGAAACAACCCATAGGTCACATCACAATGGAAGAGAATGTGTTTTGTAAGGAATGTTTAGAAACTGTAAATAATAAGTAAAAAAATATAAAAAAATATTTCTCAAGCTTATTTTTGTTGGGTTGGAGCATCAATTCTCATTTCGGCTTCTCATCTCTTATGATTTTGTTCAAAAGCTGTGCACCCAAAGGCTCAGGCATTCAGAGACAGAGCTTTAGAAGATGATTAGATTATGGTGGCACTAAGCTTGTCAATAACCTTATCCACTGGCACATCAGTTGAATGTGGTGTTAGGACTCAGGGCCATCTTGGAGAACATAAGTCCGTGAGATATATTCTCATCCTTGGCTCTTCCTCTCTCTCTCACTGGCTCTCTTCCTAGCCCCTCTACCTCCTTGCCTCCATGAGGTGAGCAGCTTTCCTCTGCAGTGTGGTTTCTGCCTTGGACTCAGCTGACCATGGGCTGAAGCCTCTCAAACTGTGAGCCCAAAAAAACCTTTATTGCACCTTTATTGCACCTTTCAGGACTAGAAAGAGGACTAACACATTTTCCCACCTCCTGGAGCATTTCTCTCTTCATCCACCTGATTCCTTTAAACTTGGAGTTTCTTGGGACTTGGTTCTGGTCATTTGCTCACCTGATTGCATCATTTTCCAAGACCAGCTCACCATAAGCCTAGATTGTAGTTCTCAGGACGCTGCACACTGACGACTCCTTACCCTTCCAATCAGATTCTTAAACTCCAGCCATGAAACAACCAACCTATCTATATGGATGTCCCACAGCCCTCTATTACAACTTTGCATTGTATCCCTAGGCCTCTTACCATCTACTGTGTTTATCATTGGTTAATTGTATGGTCATTTTGTCTACATAGACCAAATTTTTCAAGTTTTTTCCCGTGGCCAGGACCTTTTGCAGCTGAGTGATCTTGTTAGTTAACCAACTTCACTAAAACCTTAAAGAATTTTACCTGTAGGTTTTTGTCTTGTTGTTCATTTAATGCTGTACATTGGAGTCAAATCTATGCATCTGTAATACAACTCCCATTGTGACCCTTCTCTGACTAAAAATCTTCATCACAGCCCCATTCACATAAGCTAAAATTCAATTATTAGGTATAGCTTTTTTATTTCCCAACACATATTTTATAATAATTTCCTATTTACATGTGTTGCTATATGTCTCCATATTTTTTCTTATATTGTTTATTAATAATAACCTATTATTAATAGGACTCTCCATAGCTTCATATTTAGTCTTCTGGCCAGCTCTTCCTCATACTCCAGTGAGATACCATTTCTTCCATGTAGAATCCTTGGACACCTCTGTCTAGACCAAGTATTTCCTTTACCCATTCTATTCTAGCATTCTGAACTGTCATTGCTTTGATGACATTATAGTGATATTCAAATGCGCACATGTATCTCATTACATTTTCTTACTGGGTAAAAACAAAGGAGCTATGTCAAAGGGTATCTGAGCTCAGCCTCACCTCAAATATGGAAAATTTGCTTTTGCCTACTTTAAAAATGATTCAGGAGCATCTCATTTAAAGAAATGAATCTGTAGCAACATCAGTAAGACAACCAAAGTCATTGAAAACAATTGCCATCCTACTGAAATTATTTGTTGGTGACACTTATAAAGTCATTAATGATGTGCACCAAAGATTTACACATAGGAACAAAAAGTAGCTGTTAAACTGAGTATATTCTACCTATAATAAGCACTGAACAAACGGAAGACTACAACAACAATAATGTTTCCATGGTAAGCACTGGAAACTCAGTGTTTTTGTATTCAGTAAATTTTTACTAAATAACATTTGTATAGATATATGTGTATATAAATACCAAAAGTTAATATATTTAACCTTCTCTAAATAAATAAAAATATATAGAGATATATGTGTGTGCATGCATTACTATGGATAGGTGCATAGATTAAAAAAGAAACAAAAAACAAAAAAAAAACCTTTCTTTATCTGAAGTTGGAGAAAAAAAAAAACCAAGATGCTAAATCTTCCAATCCTCCCACCCCTAATTGCATTTAGTTAAGAAATTTCAGGATGCACTTATGAAGCCACCTTCTGGAAAGTGGTTTGCAAGTGTTGTTGCACATGAGAATTCAATGTAATTATCCATTGTCACCACTGTAGACACAGAGGATTACAAAAGTTCTTTTGCGTCATGAAACCCATGCTGATCCCTTCCCACATGGGTGTTCATATGCAAATCAGCCACAGACAGGGGAGAGGAGATTTACTGATCTTGCAACCTGAGCAGCTCTAAATAGCCAAGTGTCACCATCAGAAAAGAAGATGATGGCTTGAAGGCAACCTGCGACTGTAACTCAAACAATTTGAGTGAATTTTCATAAAAGGAATGCAAAACTGCAGATGGTTAATACCTGGCTAAATAAGAGATAGCTCAATCTAGGGAATTTATCAATTAAAGCATAAATACACAAAGTCCAGTTGTTGATGTGTTAAGAAACAAAGATGCTTGAC
Organism: Dolichotis patagonum; assembly: GCA_004027295.1. Lineage (NCBI taxonomy): Eukaryota > Metazoa > Chordata > Mammalia > Rodentia > Caviidae > Dolichotis > Dolichotis patagonum. The sequence goes on from PVJX010038542.1 coordinate 2,829, forward strand.
TATCTAAGCAAGAAAGGCTGGACAAGAATTTCTGTGATATCAGAACTCATCATCCTAAAATAGAATTCAAGGAAAAATTAAATGGATTTTTAAAAATCAGTTAACATAATGTATTACTTATTAAATTCTTTCATGGAGCAAATAGAAGACTAATTTCTCTGGAGCCATTCATGCCCCCAAAAGTTATAATTAAAGACACAAATTGAATGATTTTAATAATGATGAACGTTCACCTTTTTAGTGCTTAGGTATGGTAATATGATAGTCACAGAAGGACTCTGTCTTCCATTTTCATTTAACTTTCCCTCCTGGGACTTCGAAGGGCACTTTTCCTCATTTATTTATTTATGGACATGAAAATATCTGGAACCCAGTGGCTGTTTTTAAAACAGACTTTGTCTCAACTACTCGAAACAGCATCACGGGGCTTTGAGGGTGTAGAAAGGCGTCTGCATCTCCCAGAGTGCACAACTACGGATGTTTACCCCTCCATATCTTCCAGCTTTACAAGATCCTGCCAAGAACAAGCATTTGCACGCATACTGGCACACTCTCTCTGTTGTTTGCCTTCTCGCAGAACAAAATCAGTGATCGTGGACGCCTTGACAAGAAAGGACTCATAATGGAAAAGCGAAATCAAAATTACTCTTAAAAGACAGAGGCCAAATGCAGTATTAAAGCTTGCTTGAAAATAAGAAACCTCTGCAAGCTCGTTGGTCAGAATATTTGTATTTTTGTATCATTTAGGAAAATCCTCTTATGGCTTTAGCCACTGACACATCCCTGGCATGCAAGATAGAAGCCATTCACAAAACAAGCAGCATTTTCTGCCAGAAAATAGGGCAACCTCTTGCTTTCCGTAGATGGCTGTTAACACCCCAGCTCCCATCAATAGTCTCCTTGTAGCAGGGGATACCTGGTATCTACTCGTCCGCTGCCATTAGCAAAAAAGACAAAAACGTGTTGTATTTTTGCAATGATGGATGTATTCAGGATGTAATTATGGGACAAGGTATCAAAACACAGAGCTACAGAGGCTAAAACAAGTACGCAGAAAAGCCCGTCTCCGTTGGCCGCTTTCTCCTCAGCCTCTTTCTCGTTCTCACATAAACTGTCAATTCTCCGAATGCTGTTACAAAATGATTTGAGTCACAGTGTCAGCTACATAATTAATCCCCCCATCAGCGGATGCCAAATTAGATGCCTGTTCCAGAATGCCTTCTCATTGCTAGAGAAACTGGATGTATGGGTATTTGACACTTGATCATTACAGTTCCCCCAAAAAACAGGCAAGATGCCAAATTCCACAGGCCAGCATGCAGCTAATACTAGGCTGGCCATACACCCAATCCGGCCAGTCTTTAGCCCTGTAAAATAAAATAAATTTTGCAGTGCTGTTATCACAATGATTAAAATATAATAAGCTAATGAGATTACAATAGCTGATTGTGAACAAGACCAATTGTGTTAATTGGAAGCTCCTGAATAGCAATTTTAGCTGCTGCTGAGTTTTGAAATATAATCAGTTTTACTAATTTTATCTGATTTCTTAATGAAGCTTGCCCTGAGCAATTGTTCTATGTGTTCTTTAGCAAACAGTGTGTGTCATAACTGCTGACATTAATCTTGATTACTTTAGTTAAAATAAATAGTTATACTTGGGTGGCTTTCAGAAAATACATCACAGTAGATGTAATGCTGGAAAGCAAAGGGCTTTTGGTTTTTAATCTTTATTTGGCTGCATTTTATTTGCTGCATTTGAACCATGAAGAGTCTCTTTTTGGTGTTACCAGAGATGTCCCAGTATCTTTATGCAAAAACTAAAAAGGGCTACTATTAATTTTTTGTTACCTTCTTCCATCAGCGAGGAATAAAAGTAAGGTCTGCATGGAAAAGAAAGTAGTGGCTATCAAAAGTGTCCTGTGCACGGAATCAGGAGTAAAAAAATAAAAACAGAAATTGTTGAAGATCTCAGGCAAAGTTCCTGTCCACAGGCCTCTGTGTTTCAGCCTGCAGACCGGTACCATCAAATCCAAGCACCAATCTCTCAATGGCTGAGAGGGAGAGGGTGCGAGCACTTACGTTATTTGTTTTCATAGTAGATTGATACACATTGGATGGCTCCTCCAAGCTTTTTAAATGCACTGGAAGTTTGCCATGCTATAACCAGTTAGAAAAGACGAAATGCTAGGGGAAACTGAAGTTTGAAGAAACCCAAAATGCCATTTACATGAGCTAAAGAAACATCTTTCATGCTGGTTTTTATATATTTTTTTCACAATCTCTCAACATCTGCCATTAGGTCTGTATATTTAGATTATTTAATGCTGGTGAGCAAAGATTAAATGAGTTTTTATAGGAAGAATTGAGGAGATAAGATAAAAGCTTCTGAAATTTCATAAAATATCTAAAATCAGATAATAGGTATAAGAGACATCAAGAAAATGTTTTTAAAATCTCATAGTTCCACAAGCAAAGATGGTTTATACCCCACGCACTCATACACACACTTAATATCTGTTTTATTAAGTTCTAACATTGCATGCTAAGAGGTGCAGAACTGGTACACATTTTAAGTGTACAAATCAACATACTTCTATGTAGGTATACAACCACACTATTACTCCCACGATGAGATCAAGAGCTGGAACATTTCTAGTACCCTGGTTCTCACTTCATAATTATTTGAGCTATGTCGTTGTTTATTTTCATTTATATATCTATGTTTATAAGTTTGTGAATGACTCCATTTCTTGCTTCCCTTTGATAAATTTGGTAATGAAAGCATACAAGTCTCATGCCTTGGGGGTTTCTAAGCTTTCATTTTCCCACTCTCTGTAAAAGCACACACATTTTTATCTATTTTTGGACATTTTGATAAGAAGACACCTTTGAAAAGTACCTGGGCTCCTCTATTGGGTTGCTGTGTATTTCCACGGTCCAGTTTCATATTCATATGGGTAATTTTTCATGTTTAAATGAGCCCAGATTTAACTAATTGAAATTTGCTGCAGTCAGAATGTGGCCCCCCAAATTCACGTGTTAGAAGCTTAGTTCCCCAACACCACGGTGTGTGGGGAGGTGGCCCTTGTGGCAGCTGTTTAGGTCATGAAGTTTCTGTCACTATCAGCTATAAAGAGGCATGAAAAAGGAGTTTAAAACTTTTTCTCCTTCTGTCCTTTCTGCCATAGGAGAACACAGGATTTCTTCTCTCTGCATGACCTAGTGTTCAAAGCCTCATTTGTAGGGGAGTTTTTAAAAATTATTATTTTTAAAGAAACCACCATGAAATGGAATATAAAGAAAAATTCACATAAATCCTGAGCAGAGCAGTCAACCATAATCCCTCCTTCTTTTGAAAACTCTTGTCTTGCTTTGTACACTGCCCATATCCAGGGCTCCTTGGACTCTGGTAACCCATAGCCTCTCAGCTCTCTGCCTGCCCCAGGGCTTCTTTGTCAGAACTTAAATAAGTTTAAAAACCGCAAGCTACTAGCCCTTCCCTCTTTCACTGATTTGCATGTTTTAAGATCGCTGGCTATGTACTTAGGTTGATCCAAAAATATAGCTACTTAAGTAAATGATCCAAATCACGTTCTCCAAATTGCAAAATATAATTTTGGATGTGCTTTCGTTTCCACAAAAGGGAAGGTGGAGTTTATTGAAAATTCACAAATTTCCTTAGCAGTTTTTGTAGAAATAATGCATTATTGCTTGTTTGATTTCTGTTGGTGGGAACACAGTATTACCAGCTCCTTCCAATGAGACAGTACCATGTTTCACATGTCAAAATGCGTCTTAAAGCTCAACTATCAATTTAGGAGCTGTTAGGAGGAAAACAACCGAAATACAGCTGGGAGGAAAAGTGTTCCAAAGATTCTGTGTGAAAGGAATTGCACTGAAAGAAAAAAAATTTTCCAGGTTAGTCCCATCCCCAAATTGTGCAATTCAAGGCAAGTCTTCAAACTCTGAAACTCACATTTCTCAATAAGAAAGTAAGATTCATATCACCCATGGTTTTCTTTAATATTAGTAATCTAGCATTCTTGTCAAAATAGTGCTGTAACTACCATCAGAATTTCCCTAAGAAACATTTATCGAATACCCACTTAGGTATATTAGGCTTTATATATTTCAATGATTTTAGAAAATGTCCACTCTCTGGAAGGTGCTGAGCATGGTTCACATGCTCAGAGACACAATTGTGGACCAGCTGCCAAACAGGGAAGCAGCCCACCCCTAAGCTTTCCTGCCATGAGGCATTTTAGAGATGACTGGGGAAGGGTGGCCAAAGCATGGGCGCAGTAAGTCAAATGACATCTAAAGAAATTGTTCTCATAAAAACACAGAGTGGAACAGTGGTTACCAGAAGCTGGAAACTACAGGGAGGAAGAAAGAAGGAGCAGAGGATGGCTAAGGGTTGCAGGAAGCAAGCAGATGGCAGGAATAGCTCCTAAAGTTCTGTGATTCAATGGCCTAATTCTAGAGCATTCTGAATACTCCTAATACACACAAATAGTAAATGTTTGAGGTGATAGTTATGCCATTACCACAATTTGGTCATTATACAATGTATTCATTATACAATATTTGAAACATAACATTGTGTCCCTTATATATGTACCAAAAATGTCTATTAAAAGTTAAACATATATTGAAAAGGAGAAAGAAAGAAGAAGATAAAGAAGTCCAAAGCAAAAGTTAGAATGAAACCTGTTCTTTTGTTTTGAACTTGGTATGATGTTTCCCAAATTCTTTCAGCTTTTTCTTTTTCTTTTTGCATTTTACCAACTTCTCATTGTTTAACATAAGTAGTTAAGAAATGTAGAGAGTAACATAATATAATTCTCTGCTCATCTGCCATCTGCCCGAAACCCCAGAGTATCCATTCTTAAGAGTGTGATGTATAGTTCTTTTTTAAAAATGAAACAAACACACACATGCAAACAAAGATGTAATAAGTTTAATTTTTGTGATTTAACCACTTGTATTTAATAATATAAAGTCTTTAATATCGCTGTATTGAGAACTCTCTTGCTTAAAATATATTTTCATACTACCCTATCAAATCGATAAACCAAGGTTTCCTAAACCAGTACACTAATGATGATCAAATCCTGCTTTGTGGCACACTCCCTTCCTATAATGCACAAGAGTCTGCAGGAAAGCATAGATTCTTAATTAAGTAGGATGGACTTAGCTGGTTAAACTGTGGACCTTTTACATGCCCTGAAAAATTTCCAAATTAGTTTTTGAAAAAATATTAAGCCAATTTGGATCCTTCTTCAAAACTGTATTAATGCAATATATAATTTAATGTAACTCAGATATACCAATATATGCATAAGAATAAAGAAGAGCAAGTTGTTGGATCTCCGAGCCCTGATACTGCAGAATTATTTATGAAGCTTCTATAAGTACACTGTTTATTTAATTCCTAAACCATTTGTGTCTCAATTGAACGTTAACTGATATTTTTATTAGTACCTGAACTTTAAGAAATGATCATGTGTTATACATTTATATTATCTATAGCCACATTGGTGATACTTCTTTATCATTCTCAACAGCATATTTTCTTTCTTTTTTCTTTGATTGCCCTTTTGCAAAGCCCTCCAGTACAAAATAATATATAATACTTTAATAAAATAAAATATATAAATATTACTTCATGCAATTAATAAACACTAAAGAAGTAGTAAGATTTTAATACTCTCCATTAAGCTGAATATCCTGAATAACCTTAATAAAAAGCTCTTAATATCAATCCATCCTTTTAGTCCTTGACTCAATAACTGTTTATAGTAATTACGATTCTAGTGCACCAACCGAAATGTGTTCATACTTTAGTAATGAGCTTTGTTCCTACATGCGTAAATTACATGAATCTAAACGTTATTTTAGTGCAAGGTGATACCTAGTTTTTGTGTCAGGAATGTGCTAGCTTTACAGCTTAAACTGAAGAGCTTTTCATACTTTTCCAGTTTCTCAAATAGTTTACATAAAAATTCTCTTCCTTGAAAGGCTTGGTAGACTCTTGCATCAAAATGATAAAGTTAAACACTATTTGGATTATAATTTCTGCTGGAGGCAAGGAAAAAAATAATTTTGAAAGTTCCTCTTGCTGTCTCCCTTTTGTCCTTATGTATCATTCACATTTATTTATTGTGTAGAAGGAGTCATGCATTAATTAAGAGATGTTATACCTCTTGGAACCAGACAAAATCCTCACCACCACCATGGAAGTAATACCCAAAGGGAAAAGGTACTTGCCACTTGAGTGCTTTATGCAGGATGCTTTTCAGAGAATGGAGGCACTGTGTGCAGTAGTGAGGTGGTATAATAAACTTACTGGCTGTAGGATCTCTTCTGAGTTTAAGAGAAAGATAGCTAACAGACACAGTGTGTCTTTCTCCCTGGTACAAGACAGAAAAACACACCAGGATCACCATATTGGCCTGTGTTCTGGCCATGTGCTGAGTTTCTCACATGGGCAGTGCACATCTTTCAAACATTGCGAAACCCTTCAGTCCCAAATATTTGCAGTATCTGTCATCTAACTGCTACTCTTGCTTTGGTAGATTAAGAAATAAGGAGTGCACACTTGCTGATACCAAACAACATTGCAGCCTCTCTCCCTCTCTCTCTCTCTCTGTCTCTCTCTCTCTCTCTCTCTCTCTCTCTCTCTCGTTATTTGTGTTGTTTTTGTTGGTTTGTTTGGTTGGTTTTTGAGAGAGTTTCAGGCTGGCCTCGAACTCACTTTGTAGTCCAGGCTGACCTTGAACTCACATGAATCTTCTTGCCTCAGCCTCCTGAGTTCTGGGATTACAGGCATGTGCCACCAAGCCTGACCTCTCATAGTCTCTTAACGTGTCCAGCTATATCAACTTAATATTAGTGCCAGATGATTTTTATTTATAATAATATATGAAAAATTCTGCGGTCTGTTATAATTCTATCACAAATATTTGTTTTCTCTAAAAATAGGAAGAGGAAAATGACAATCCAATTATTTTTCTATTTTAGGAAAATGCAACATTATAGAAAAAGAAGTTTTCTATTATTCACCAAGAAAATCAATGTTTCAAAAAACATCAAAACCATGATCAATTATTTAATTACAATTATTGTCCACAGATATGTATAAATTGTTCAATTGCTTTTATGAGATCTCTTCACATATCTATCATTATTTTGATGATAGTTGTGTATAAACTGTTTTTACTTATATGTGGTTAACATATTCTAGTTGTGAACTACAAAAAAATCATATAAACTGTGTTCCCACACTTAGATATAAAGTTTGTATTTCTTATTGATCTCAGTAGGGAACTTGCTGAATTAACCTGTTGATACTTCTCATATTTTGAAGCAAGGTGTGAATTTCCGGGTTCAGCCTACTAGAATATGCTCTGCTCTGGTTATGTGTGTGTGTGAGTGTGTGTGTGTGTGTGTGTGTGTGTATGAATTGAATGTACACATGTATTTGTATTCATGTACAACTGCCAAAATAATATTCCCAATCAGCATAGCTAAGTTTTGATGACTGAACACTAACATTGCATTTAGCACAAAGCATCCGAATTTGGTCCAAGTTTGAGTTCAGTTAGTAAGGGGAGCAAGCCAAGAAGCAGTGCATTGTGCTGTAGTCGTGGCCACCATCCATCACTGAGCCAGGCAGCGCCCCGCCCCCCCCGCTAGAGCTTCGCACCGCACGCGGAGGTATCTGGTCCCCCCACGTTATGGTTTAGATCTGGAATCTCGTGCAGAAGGCTCCTGTGTTCAGAGGTGCGGCTTTTGGAAGGTGATTGGATCATACAAGTGTTTACACTGGGCTACAAGGCTCAGATCTAACATAGGGAACTTGCTAAATTAACCTGCTGATACTTCTCATATTTGCTTTCTTTCCTTGTTGAGGAGGCGGGCCTGGCTGGAAGAGGGAGGCCACTGGGGGCGTTATGGCTCCCGTCCCAGGCCACCCTTCTCTCGCTGGCTCCTGGCTACCAGGGTGGAGGTTGAGCACCTTCTCCCTCACCGTGCCCTCCTGCCGTCCAGTGTATGCCTTGCAGCTGGCCAACCATGACCTGAAACCTCGGCTCACCAAGGAAAGAAAGCAAATAGATGCCGAAGCTGCAAAGAATGAAGGTAAGAAATCTCCTTTCCCAGAAATTGTGAAGAAGGAAAAAGAAACTGATGCTTTCTTTTGGACTAGGGAGCCTCCAACTACCAAAGTTATGGTCACGGTGTATGATCAGTGTTTCGGTAAGATAGAAAAAACATTAAATTACAGAATTTGGTGCATGTGTAATTTCAGGCATCCAATGGGAGTCTTGGAAAATATCATTTGTGAGTAAAGTGGGGCCACTCTAGATACTGAGAAAAGGCTGACCAAGTATGTGTCTCTAACGAGCTTCTTTGACATCACTTTATCTAAACTTTCTTGCTCAAAATCCAAGAAAAATAATTCTTTTGACAAAAATAAGAAGGTTTATACATCCCGGGACTTAGTCTTGCTTCAGATCTCAAATCAACATCTTACTAACCCAATAATCTCAGGCAAGCTACTTACTTGGAAATAAAAAAATAGGGTGAATGACTATGAGTCTGAAATAAATCATTAATATAAAGGATATGATAGAGTGCACTGCATTTAGCAAACCAGCATCATGTATGATTTATTTTAAACATCGAAACCACCGCTCTCGCTTTCTCTCTGCATGGTACTGTTTCTTCTTAAATATTGAAACATCTCTTATTTTCTCCCTTGTTATTGCCAAATGCAGAGAATGTAAATATATGAGATGGCTGGAGAGACTTGGCAGTCTTTTCATATTTACTTGGCCTGTTAGATGCAAATCCAATTTGAGTGTATCTCACAAAGAATATGATTTGTTATCTGAGTGTGTCTGTGCCAATGGATCAGACCTACTTAAAGTGTTTCTATTACAACTGGGTGTATTACTGGTGATTTACTTAATGTACTTTGCTTGGGGCCTTCTTTTCATCTGTTAGTTTGCTTGCCGTTTATGTTGTGACTGTAGTGGTTAAAATTTTTCTTGGATCATTTTATGAACTTTGGATCTATATATCTATCTATATACCCCTGTGTACCAAACCCAAGGATTCATTGAGGTGATTAAAGTTAGAATATAGATAGGCTTCAAAAGGATACCAAAGTAAAATAACACAAATATAATCTATAATTAAGAGATTAAAAACTGCAAATGGGAAAGTAAGTATATATATTAAAATACTTCAAAATAATTAACTCTATATTGGTGATATAAGGAGATGAAATGGATTTATAGCATGGCATAAAACAGTACACTGAATTCCTTGATAAATCGGCTTATTTATATATTTTGGCAAATGAAATTAATGTAAGGAAGATTATACAGTAAGTTACAGAGTTAAGATCTGAATCCAGTTGTTCTTCACTGAAAAGTCCTCAAATATATCCACATCATGATACCGCTCTGTAAGAAAGATAGGATGTCTTTGTCACTTGGAAATCTTAGAAAAAACAAAATAAATACATCTTTCATAGGGCTTGTATTTGTCAAATAAGTGAATATGGGAAATTTTTATGTTAATTGTAGTGACACATGTTGGTATTAAAATATTGCAAAGTTATTTAAACCATCCTAGTAACACTATAGCCACCTACTTTGAAGGCTTTGTTGCCAAGATCTGATGTATTTTAAGAAAAATCCTTACTGAAAAAAGGGAAATCACTCATTGTTCCCTGTTTGAGGACATTAAATATTTCCTTACTTACTGAAAAATGAATATTGACTTATTAATCTAGCCATTGGATGACTTTACAATCACTCATTCATTCGATAAATATTTACTAACTGCCTAATTATATGCTACCTACTAATATAATTCAAGAATAAACTAGAGATTTTTTTAAAAACTCAAAACTCCAAGACTTCCAGGAAATCACTTTTAGGCCATTTCTTTCCCCCAGAGATCACCCACCTTGAGGGAACAGTGGTAAAGGTAACATTGCTTTATGTCCATAGCTTCTAGTATGATACACTGAAACAGAATGACCACTCAATTTGATTTGTTTCAATAAATTAAATAAATTTTATGTAAGTATAAATTTTGGCACTAGGAAGAACCTTAAAGTTATAGTACCATTGTATCATTTTACAAAGCCTCTGCTATAAAATATCTTTAGGAATACAACAAAAGATTTCTCCCCTCTTTCAGATCCAGAATGTACCTTAGTATATTCAAAATTCTTAAAATTTCTACTATCAGGACATCCTAGCACCCATAGATCATGTACCACAGAACTATTGAAAAGGAGGATAACACTTGATAACATCCTTTAATTCTTTGGCATATATTTTAGTAAATATTGTTACTAACATTTTTTAGTTAATTCTAAAATTAATATTTCCTGCTTAATAGTCAAGAGTTTAAAAATATCATGCTGTGGAATTTTGTGGTTTGCTTGAAATTTCTATGAGAATGGAAATATTATTTGATAACTTTATGGTAAAAAAGCAGACTAGAGGTCCCTCTTTCAGCTTCTGTGACTTGGAGGAAGATCTTGGGCAGAGATAACAAGGAGATGATCTCACAGCTCTGAATGTTTTCCGTCATTCACTGGTCCCACTGTTTGCTCAGCTACTTCTTGACTTCTCTTTTATGTAGGAAGGATGCATTCTTCTCTTTGTGGAACCATGTTATGTGGTATTTAAACGCTTCCCATTGTAACCTTTAACTTATATTGGATCCAGTGTTTGTAAAGTGAAGCAGATTTAACACATCTCAGATTACAATTGCAGTCCTATGAATGTAAACCAGCTCAGTAGACAGAAACTTTATGTCATAGTTAGGAATGGGGGGCAAAGCTTCTATAAAACCAATTCTCAATTATCAACAGTTTCTTCAAAGCAGGTATCTGGAGCTGGGCTTGGCAGAGTATTTTTCTAGCCAAATAATTATCACTACACACCTGCACTGTTAAAAATGGTGTCCTTAAATAGCCCATTTCCTTTACCCTTTCTACTTGGTACACCAGATGTTTTGGCTTTTGTTTGTTGAAGAGAGTGTTGAATTCCTATATGTCCTTTAAAAAAAATCACGGCTTTTAAAAATAAAGCTTTCTTCCTAATGAAAGTGACCCATAGGTAAGGACTGACATGTGTTATAACCCAGAATGTCTGCTGCTGTGGGTACATTTCTAAAATTGATTTGTAAAACACTTAATTGAGGACAGTCTTATTGATGTTTCCCTTTAACTTTAAAGGAGAGGTGTATTAGTGCTATTCCCTTAATTCTGTAGGGGAAAAAAATAGAGTTCTTGGACATTATAAAACTTGACTTTTGTCAATCAAAGAGTCAGGGAAAAAGCTAAGTTTAGAATTCTAACACCTCTGTTTTGTCTTCTAATATATGCATTTTGCTCCACTGTGAGCACTGCAGGTTCCAACTCTCTTTATTTCCCATTTCCTACCCTCCACCCCTTATTACATTTAAATTTACAGTTACTTTAAACACGCTTACTTCACTGAATGCAGTAATCTCTTTTCTTTCAACTGAATAACTGTTTTAGTTACTTTTTTCTCATTGCTGAAACAAAACACCTAATGCCCAAAATTAAGAAAGGAAAGGTTAATTTAGCTCATAGTTTGTAGAGGTTTCAGTCCATAATCAACTGGCTCCAAGACAGGGTGAGACATGGCAGAGGAGCAACAGTTCGTGTCAGCAGAAGACAGCAAAAGCAACTAGAGAGGAGACAGGCCTCTTTCTGTCTCTTTTATTGTATCCAGTCTGCTGGGATTAGGGCAGTGCTAATTCAATCAGTGGACTGATCTAACAATCACCCACCCTTAATCCCAGGACCCTTAATCCCAGAATTGCACTACAAAACAATTTACACTCCAGATTCAGCCACATCCAAAAAACCCTATGACCACATGAGGCTTTAGGGAGACATCTAGACAGAAACCACAACAGTAACTTTTTCTAGAAGGATATTTCTGTTCTTTTTTAATGGGCACCCTCTTCAAACAGGCATTATATTTCTCCAAGAGTTACAAGGACCATCAGGAAATATGGTTTACCCTAGTTCCTCATATAGTAATTGTGCTGATCAGCTGATCAGTTGGACAAAATGCCTGATATACACAATTTAAGGGAGAAAAGATTCATTTTGGCTCCAGAATTCAGAAACTTTGGTATGTGGTTGGCTGACTCCAACGCAGAAATGTTCTGGCCCAAAGGTGTGAAGAAGGAAAGCTGATCAGTTTATGGCATATGGAAATCTACAGCAGAGAAAGTCCCAGAGGAAGGGCAGGGATCAGAAATAGTCCCCAGATTGGGGAAGACAAGATGGCGGACTGGTAGGTAGCAGGAGAGAGACCCTCTCTGAGAGAGACCACTCAAATGCCAGAATAAAACACCCTGGAGAGACCCAAACAGAGAGAGATGGACTCTCACAACCCACAAAGAAACTAAAGTGCAAAAAAACCACTCGAATATGAGGTCCTGGGGCTACTATTAGTGAAGATAAGATCAGCGAGCACGGCACCTTCCTGCCTGAATTCCTGCCCGACTTGAACAAGCGATCCGCGCCGAAGCAACTGGCTTGAGCCGCCAGAGCGCGGAGCTGAACAGCCCTGTGTGCAGCTCGCCGGGACCGGCTCTGCACACCACCCACCCAGAGGCACCGTGAATTCCCACCACAGAAGCGCTGAAGTCGGAGGTCGGGGAGCCCAGCAGTTCTTGGGGATGCGGTGAGTGATGGGAATAAGACCCTCCCACGGGAAAGGGGAAACCGACTGGACAACATGTTGGATTTGGGCAGGACAGCCCTAACTCCATAAGGAAGTGGCTTCAGCTGGTTGCTCCCCTTGCCGAGCGGATAGGTGGCATCTGCTTGGACTGGGCCACACCCCTGAGATCAGTGCACACTGACGCAGTGAAGGCCTGCAAAGGTTGACTGGCCCAGAAGGGAGGAGCTAGCGCACAATGCACGTGGGTGAACTCCAATCTCTGATAACCTATTGAAGAGGGCTAAAGCTCCTAGCCTGCGCCCTCTAGAGGAGCCTTGACCAACAAGAAAATGGTCTTGGAATTACACTGTACACTTGTATGGAAGGATCCAAAAACATGACGAAAGGGAGAAATAAGAAAACACTCCAAGCCCCCAACCCTGAGAACATTGATCCAGGAGAGGTAAATACAAAAGAGATTGAGAGCAGCAAAAATGCAACATCAAACACAGCGTTAGCAGACATAAAGAGATATCTTCAGGACCTCGTAAGCGGGACCAAAACTGAAATATTAATTCAAATTAAACAAGAAATAAGTAGATTAATAAAAGAAGGGCTGGGCACCTCTCAAGAAGACACAGACAGAAGAATGGAGGAACACAAATGGAGAGAAAAATTTAATGAAGAATTCAG
>PVJX010038543.1:0-16247 GCA_004027295.1 Dolichotis patagonum
GATGTTTTTAATTCTTTTGAGAAGACACCCAGAAGGGGAATAGCTGGGCTGAATGGGACCTCCAATCCTAATTTTTTGAGGAATCTCCACACTGATTTCCACAGTGATTTCACCAGTCTGCATTCCTCCCAACAGTGGAGAAATGTTATCTTTTCCCCACAGCCCCTCCAGCATTTGTTTTTGGTCGATTTCTTGATACTAACCATTCTTTCTGGGGTGAGGTAAAATCTCAGTGTTGTTTTAATTTGCTTCTCTTGTATGACCAGTGCTATTGAACATTTTTTCACATATTTATTTGCTGTTTTACTTCTTCATCTGAGAATTGTGTGTTCATCTCAGATGCCCATTTTTTTTATTGGGTCTTTAAATCTGGAGGATTGATTTTTTTCATTTCTGTATACATTCTCGATAGTAATCTTTTATCTGAGGAACAGCTGGCAAGCATTTTCTCCCATATTGGGGTTATCTCTTCACTCTGTTGGCAGTTTCTCTTGCCGTGCAAGAGCTTTTCAATAGGGTGAGATCCCATTTGTTTTTTAATTAATATTTATATTATTATTTTAAAAAGAAAATGAATAAAAATGACACAAAATTTCAAAGCAAAATAATACGTGATTAACACTGGTTAATATATTGCATATTGTTATCTTCAAAGTAATTCTTCAGATTACAAAACATAGGCATGGAAAAATCATCAAGCAATTAAAAGGAAAGCAAAAATTTTTTCTTTTTGATGAACTAACTGAAAGTATATATATATATTACATATATAAAAGATAGATGACTATATATGTATTTATATATTATTAAATGTATATTTATATAAGATCTATTAAGATAGATAATGTACAAATATACATGTAATCATTATATATATACATATATGCATATATACACATATAATCATTTCCCTTTTCTCCTTTCCTCTTTCTGAGTTATTGTTTCCTTTGAGCAGTTTCTTTCCCTTTCACTTTCACAATATCTATTATATATTTTGGATCTTATTTACTTTCAGTTATTTACACTAGTGAGATAATACAATATTTACACATGCAAATCTGATTTATTTTATTTATGAGTATGGTCTCAAGTTGCATCCATAAACTAGAATTCTTAAAAGAAATTAAAAATCTTGTGAACATTTTATCCAAATACTTTGGGAAATCAATTTCAGGTCTCTAAAGACAATGTAGTGTCATTCAAGGCAGTTAAATGAAATGCTTATATGTTGAACTGTGAACTAAAGTGAAATAAATTTGAGATCATCATGTCTGCATTAATAATCCTAGATGACATATATTATAGCACTCATTTATTGCCACTGGTAATGGGATATTATTGTTATTTTTATTTGTTAGTTCTTTTTGTCTTCCAATCTTCCTTTTGAAAGTTCTAAATCCTAGAAGCAAAAAGTGAACTAATACTTTTAAATATATGAAAAAGTAGGTAGGTTATTAAGAAAACTCCAGAAAGTGGGTCTTTTTCAAGGCAAAAATCATTATTATCATTTAAATTATAAACAGAGGAATCTTCTCACTTTGTCCTGAACTCTGCTCACTTGACAACTTATTGAATTCTTCCAAAGGAAATAAGGAACCAGCGTGCAAGTTGGTATAATGTGGAATATTAATAAATACAGATTTGAATATATATAGCCTCAATTTTCTTTGTGAAAAGAAAATTCTCTTCTACTTCTGATCTTTCAAACACAACTTAGAAATAAATTGGCTTTTTACATTGTAGCATTAGTACACAGAATTTCCTACAAATCAACAATATACTGTCCTCATTAGAATAATAATGATTTGTGATCTTAAGCCCCTGCCTGGCAAGCTAGATGTCCTGAGTTCAATCCTCGGTACTAAAAAATAAAAAAAAATTAATAATAATTATTTGGGGGAAAAATAATAAACTTGCAAAAATTCATATATTGTGAATCAAAATTTAATATCGATTCAATTGTAGTTAAAAATTCTATATATAAATGTATGTCTACATAGATTATTGGATAGGAATAGTATTGTAAGGCCTTACTTATATGGATTATTGGATAGGAACATTATTATAAGAACTTACCTATATGGATTGTTGGATAGGAACAGTATTATAGGACCTTACTTATATGGAGACTAATTAAAATATAATCCAGACTCATGGCCTGGATTTTAATCATCAAGACTATTCCTCGTCAAACAGTAAACATATCTCATAATTAAATTGCAGTTTGATGAGCTACTTCCATTTTGGAAATCTGTAAAAACCCCTCCAGTGCATAAATGTGTGTGAGAAATGGTGGCCATGGGCTGGGGAGCATAAAGACAAAAAGTGGAGGAGGAGACACTCCTCTTCTGCAGACCTCACACACCTCACACACTCCACACTTGCCTTCTACCATTGTATTACTTGTTTATTCTCTGAATATGAATCATTTGGAAAATTTTAGGAAAAAAGAATGATAATGCCTGGTTAATCTTGATTGTCAATTCAAACTGAACTAGATTTAGAAACACCTAGAAAACTAATAAAGCACACTTGTGGGTGTGTCTCAGGACAGTTGACATGTGGGATGAGGTATCTGCACTGAATGTGAGTGTCACCATTCAATAGTGTGCAGTCCTGAAGGGAACAACAGTGGGAGGAGAAATTCTGATAACCCAGGCTCCTTTTTCTTTCTTCCTTCTGATTTTTGAGCAGAAGCAAGCGACCTTCCTCAACAGACGCTCCTGCAGATATGATACCCTGCCACACCTCAGGTGCAAAGCAAGGAAGCTGATAAGCTATGGACAGAAACCTCTGTAACTCAAAATGAACCTTTCTCCCATTCATTTGGTTTTCTGGGTATTTTGCTACAGTAGGAAAAGTTAACTGACACAACTGTGTAAGGAAATACCTAAATATTATTGGATGACAAACAGAAAACTTAAGGAATTTCATGTCTTTAAAATTTGAGATTGAACTCTTACCAAATTTAAAATAAGATACTGTCATGGAGGGTAGCTTTTCCTTCCCCAGATAATACATCTCAATATTTTTATGATCAGGATATTTTTCTCTCATTGGATGCTCTAGGTTGGAACTGGAATCTTACACCGAGACCCAGAGTATGAAAGGCTCCTCCTAAGGTGGTGCTATTGAGAGATGGTGGAAGCTTCCTGACGCACAGTCCAAATGGAAGTATTCAGGTGATGGAGAAAATGTCCTAAAGGGAGATTGGAACTGGCCATCCTCCTTCCTGTCTGTCATTTTCCTAGACATGAATGAACGGCTTTCCCTGCCATGGTCTCCTGCCATCATGTGCAGGCCCATAAGCAGAGACCTACAAGCAAGTCTACTGGACAGAACCTCTGGAATTCTGAGTCAAAAGAAACCTCTCTGTTCATTAGTTTATTGTCTCAGGTGTTGTTACAATTACGAAAATTTGGCTAACACCTTCATTAGTAAATCCCAAGAACATCTGTTCTATGCATAAAAGTTTCTGGATTGTGGCTTCCAAAAGAAATGTAAAATTATTAATAAAGGAATGCTCAAATGTGTCTAACTGCTTGGCAACATGGGGGAAATGACCACTCAGAAGGTGTCAGAGGGACTCAATTTCAGAAAACAAATGGAGGACAAAATAGACACATTTTTGGAGGGAGAGGCAATACCCCAAATATTTAAATTAACAATGCAAAGCCTGTGCCAGGCTTTGCATCTCCAGAAATGAGTCACTGGTGATCCGTCGCCTGCACATCCCCCAGTCCAGATTGGTCATCTCACCCTCAGTTCCTGTCCTCCCCAGAACACTTCCCAGCACTTAATAGATCACACTGCTCTTCTCTGAACACAGCAGTGTCCTGCACATTACCCTGCACAGCACTGGTAAGTAGCTAATGTAACCACCCAGAAATTAATACGTTTATTTTAATTTAATTGGGGATGTACAAGACTTAGGAGAGCCCAAATAATTTTTTAAAAAATAAAAAATTGTTGTAATAATGACTGCATTTCAAAGTTACAATAATCAAAATTTGAGATTGATGTAAGAGTAAGCATATAGATCAGTATAAATGGACTTTATAGTCAAAGACCCATATATAAATAGGTTCATGTGCATATTATGTGCCACTGCCCCTCATGAATCTCAGCCTTTACCTCAAACAACGTGGAAAATTAACACAAGCAGGCCGTAGACTTGAACATAAAAACTAAAGCCATAAAATACCTAATTTAAAAATCTAGGGGAAAAAAATTTATATCTTTGAGTTAGACAAAAATTTTTCAGTATATGTCATAGACAGTTTTATGTAACAATTTAAGGTATGATGGACATGATTAATTGTTTGATGAAAAAATAGCATAAATGCTACTCTCGATGTTTTTTAAAAATGTGATTAACATTTACAGTCAGTGAGCTTACCCACTTCTCCTTTTAAAGCAGACTGCCTTCCATGAAGCAGGTCAGCCTCAAAGAATCAGATGAAGGGCAAGGCTGTGGGTTTTTTGAGTAAGGAATTCTGCCTACAAACTAAAGCATAAAAACCATTTCTAAGTTCTCAACCTTCATACTCAAGACTACAATATTAGCATATTTTATTATGGCAAAAACATAAAGTGAGATCTACCCACTTAAACTTTTAGGTAAGCACAATGCTGTCCATGCTGCTGTAATAAATGCCATACGCTGGCAGAGGGAGGGGAGGCTTCAACAACAAAAATTTATTGTTTACATTTCTAAAGGCAATGGGACTCACTTTATGGGAAGGATTCATTTCCTGGCTTGTAGGCTATTGCCTTTCTGCATAGTGTATCTTCACATGGTAGCGCAGGAGTCCACTGAACACACTGGAGGTTAGAACTTCAACGCATGAGTTTTAGGCAGACACGGTTCAGCCATCACACTCTGCACCAGTAATGCATTCCAGACTTCTGACGACAGCAGACTACGTGTTGTGGCTTGGACTCTTTCCATCTCCTTTTCTCTAATCTCCTCTACTTTTCTCTTCATGGCTTTATCCATAGCTTTTCACAGCTTGAAATCACCCTCCAATTTTGTGTGGAAAAACCCTATCCAGATTAGCACCACAGGATCAATCACCACTGTGTGTTATTGTCTACTGTGAAGTGCATACTTCTTAATGTCCAGTATTTAAAACTAAAGTGTGCTTTTACAACTAACAAATTTACGGTTAAATCTTTAAGACTGTGAACTTTGAAATGGAGCAAATGCTTTGGAAACCCAGAAATTCTACTTGTTAATTAAATGTCTATGGATAACTGATGGAAAAAAATAACTTCTAATAGTTGCGTAGGATTCAGTGAGCACTCTTGTATTAACATACCCTGGGGGACATGTGCCACACACATGCAACGAACAAATATGCACTTGAAATTAAAGAACACATTTTCTGAGAATATTTAATCTTCCCTTTTGATGTTTAAATGAAGACAATTATAAAAAGTCATGGTAAATTGGATTAGATTTTCTTTTAAAATAATTATACCTTTTATGCACTTTATACATTCACAAGTGCCACAAAATTAATACCATAATATTCTATTACTGAAAAATATGATTTCCATGAAAAAGCATTTCAAAATATAATTCTAACATATTAGGGGTCCAGCCAAATCCACAGTAATTATTTAAAAACATCAAAATATAGGATTACCAGTGCCATTTCTATTTTAGATATTTTTTCTGATGTTTGATTACATGGGGCCAGCAATGCAGTCACTTTCCTCAGAGGAAGCAAAGCGATGTGAATTCTGGTGGTGTCCTGTAGCTCCAGGAGCTCACAGCAGTAATCCACCTTATCTTATTCAGAACCATTGATAGCAAAATGCAGAAGATAGATTATCATTTCAATCCACTGCTACAAACCTAATTCATGATGCCTAGTACATCGAAAAGTGGGTATCTCTTTCATGTAATTACTAATGAGTTCTGGAAAGGGTGCTTTTGTTCATAAAAGATATTTTGTGTTATTCTCAATATTTTGCTAAAATTATAGTTGCTACCCTAAATATTAAAATACATATCTTTTGGTTAACCAAGGATAGCATTATTCTGTGCATTTAAATTTTCCCCATATATGCTGCTCATTATTTTTGTATCTATTCTAGGTTTAGAGGTTTTAAGATCCTAAAAGACATTATGACTACTACTTGTATTTTCTTTTAAAAGAAATAGTCTTTTAGATTTACCATTATTATTACTCTGTTTTTATATTTCTTCTATATTTTATATTTTTATATTTATCTTTTATATTTTATATTTCTTCTGTACTTTTCTGAACTTTCATGTGTAATATTTTCTTCATAGTTAAATACTAAGGTTTATTCATTTTTAGAATATGTAAGGAACACAAGTAGTAAATTTCTTAATGCCTTGTTTTCAATTCTCATTTGTATTAGTCAGGGTTTTACTAGAAAAAACTGATATAACACAAGATACACAAAGGTATAAGAAATGACCAGACTGACTTACGATGTTCAGCCACAGAGTCAGATGAGGAAACATGCAGAGGGTGTCTATACACTGGAGGCCTAAGGATTCAATCCAAGGTCTGGAGTTCACCCCAGTGTCTCATGAACCAGCAGTCTGCACCAGCAGGCTGGTGCGCCTGCAACAGAAGGCCGAAAGCTCTACGATGGAAGGCTGAAGAGTCTACACAGGAAGCCAGGAGACGTTGTCCAAACCAAAGGCAAAGACTGGAGCTTCTCCAAAGAATAGAATGCATTCGTCCTTCTTCCTCCCCTTTTATACCATCCAGGTGGGGAGTCACCCTAGGAGGGGTCTTCTACACTCTATGGTGTTGAGTTGCTAAACTCATTTAGTGAAGCTTCTAAATGTCTCAGGTTGATACTGTCAATCAACCACTACAACATTTATTTTTTAACTTCTAGATGTATTTGACATATTTCAATAGTGTGCCATCTTTTCTTTCATTACTACATATGATAATTCCTTTGTTTCTTGGCTTTCATTGATGTTTTTGGAAAAACAAAGTCAACTTAATTGATTTCCTTTTCATGATGATGGGCCCTTTTTATCTAGTACAGTTTAATTTTCTTTCTGTTTGAATTTGAGAAACTTTTTATAAATAAAATGGATAGTACGGTTTTTTTTATTATCTTGTTTTGTATTCAGAGGTCTCTGAAAATTTGACTTAAAGATCTTTTTCCATTTTGTGAAAATGAACAAAGTTGGTCAAATAATGCTTCTATCTTATCTCTGTTTTCTCTACTGATATCCAAATGACATATCTATTTTCTCAGGGCATCACTCTATCACTCTCTTAATGTCCTTATTTTCTATCATTTTTTCTGTGTATGTTTATGTTTCAGTGTTAATATTTTATGCTTCCAGTTTATTGTTTCTCTCTTCAATTATGTTTTACTTGTTTCTTATTTTTGGTTTTGGCATTTCCATTAAATATTTTAGATCTTTTTAGAATTCTAGTTCCTATTGAAATTCTTTATTTGTAAAGTATCCTTGAATACATTAAGCCTGGTTTTTAAAAGACTTAAATTCTGATATCTGGAGTAGCATAATAATTTCACTACCTACACTGCTAACCTATGACTTTGTTTGGACTTAACTCTTAGTTCATCTTATTTTTTGTTCACCTTATCTTGTTTTCTCATCTGAAAAATTATTTTGGAGTAAGTGCCTGGTGTTTTATACTTACAACCTGTAAAACAGTGAGATGGTATCTTCCTTAGTAGCTGGATTTATGTTTCTTACACATGGTTGAATGGAGTAGCAGTTCAGGATAATTTTATTGTTGGACACTGCACACCATAGTGTATTGGAATTTATTACTGGAAAATAGTTTGACCTAAAGCATAATATTGATTATGTCACTGTTAGCTATTTCTGTGCATTTTAAAGCCATCTATTTCCCTGGCTTTTGTTTGTATAAAGGAAATAATGATGGGATCCTCCCATCATCAGGCTAAAGGGCTTATCATTGTATTGTAAAACTGTTAATACTGAAGAAACATGTAATTATTAATTTTAATAATGATGAAAAAGATTATGATGAAGTATATGGGCAACAAACTGGATGCACGAGTTGAGTTCTGAAATTTATAAATACCTCAATGAATAAAAAGAGAATGAAGTAAAATTCTTAACAAAATTAGCTTTATCTTATTAAGCTTAGCATTATTTATTCTGATAAAACATAAGTAGTAGAATATGTTTATAGACTTTCATCACTTTATTTGATTGTCATCCTGCCTCATCCTCTTCTGATCTCTGTTGATGTGTATCTTTCTTTTTTTTTTCCTAAGTGTCACTGACTTAATGTGATTCTTTGACAAGATCTTTGCCCATGTGGATAATAATGATAGTTAACAGTGTGTTTTATAGTTTGATCAAGTGTGTATAGTGTAACAGAAAATAATAAATTGAAATAAATACCAAAAAATAATATATATATTCAACCTCTATAATTTATTAAAAATTTGCCTTTACAGTGGATGTTTTTCAGGTCTTAGATAACTATGAACATCATGAAAACACTGGTCTTCTGAATACCAAAATACATAAGATGTTAATTGAAAAGGTGATTAAACTAGTATTTCTTTTATACTTTATATCATTTATGCATTTTAAGAATTTTAATGCTTATTGAGAAATTGAATTAAAATTTTAAGCTAATTTCAAAGGAATTCTTGAAAAAGTGAATTTGGAAGAGATTACAGAAGAAATTCATTTCTAGGAGGCTAATTTATTTTTAATTATAGCTAATTTCTCTCATGTGCAAAACATTGATATTCTTTATATAAAACCTCACCAAATAATAAACATTTTCACCTACATTTTATTTAACCCTAAAAACATTTTATGAGTTTAAAAAGTATATTTTTATCATCATTAAATTAGGAAGCTAAGACCTCACTTCTTTGCAGCTGCACACAATCCCTATCAATGGAGCTCTGCTCCACTTTTTCCTATTTATTTTATATCTCTGTGCCTCTGATGAGTGTTGTCCTCTTAGGTACTAGGATTTTCTCCCAGTTTGCTTCTTTAATCAGCCTTTACTGCTGATTTATAGAAGTTGACCTTAACTGCTCATGTATTTACATATTATAAACTTTCTTATTTTCCTGATTTGAGTTTGCCTGATAACAAGGGAAAAAAACTAAGTCCTGAGTGAACTCCAAGCAGCTGGCAGGGGCCAGAATTCATTCCCAGGCCCTAAGCATGCACAGGTTGAATCCCAACACACAGAGAAGCCTTAGAACATGCACTCCCAGGCAGTAAGACCACGCCCCGCATCTGAAATCACCAAAGGACTCACAGGAGGTGTCTGCAGGCCTAATAGGGCCATGCCCAGTGAACTCCAAACAGCTAGCAGACTCCAAAATTCAATCCTGGGCCCTGAATATGTGCAGGTTGAATCCCAGCACACAGGGAAAACCTGGAACATAGCTCCAAGGTGGGAGCTCAGATGTGGGCAACATAGCCCCACATCGGAATTCACTGGAGGATTCATTGTAGACCCCATGAGCCTAACTGCCCCATACCCCCACTAAATCCAGGCAGCTTGCAATTGCCTGCAGTCTGCCCCAGGACCCAAAAGTGGGCCAAGT
This sequence comes from Dolichotis patagonum, assembly GCA_004027295.1. Taxonomy (NCBI): domain Eukaryota; kingdom Metazoa; phylum Chordata; class Mammalia; order Rodentia; family Caviidae; genus Dolichotis; species Dolichotis patagonum. The sequence goes on from PVJX010038543.1 coordinate 9,586, forward strand.
GATTCCCAGTGCATGGGGGACACTTTGAAACATCTTTTGAGACCCAGAAATACAGGAAAATGAAAAAAAAGACAAAATGCAATCTTAAACAAACATCCCAACCCAAGCAGTCCTAGAAGATATGGGAACAGAAGAAAATATAAGCCATACACCTGAAATTCCTGAAATGATAACAACTGAAGTAAAGAAACAACTCTGGGAAACTGTAAAAGAACTCAAATCAGAAATAGTCTCCCAGGTTAAAAAAAGAAATGATACATGTAATGAAAGAAATGCTGAACACATCACAAGAAGACATAGTTAAAAAATTAGAGGAACAATGGAAAAAGAAGGAAACTCTGAATGAACAATATAAGAAACAAACAGAATGCATGAGGCAGATTCAAAGAGATATACAAGAAATCAAAAATTTCATTTAAACTTCGCAAAACTGCCTCCACAAAAGTGAAAATAGAATTTTGGACCTCTAAGACAAGATTGTAGCTAGTGAACAGGAAAGGAAAGAACTTTTAAAAATAACAAGGAATCAGGAAATAACAATTCAACAGCTGCAAGATGATGCAAAGCAAAACAACATCAGATTAATAGGGATAAATGAAAAAGAAGGGGACAACTAAATGATATCAAAAGGATATTTACTGAAAAAATAGCTGAAAATTTCCCAAACATGAGAATGGAAACTGACATACAGATCAGTGAAACATACGGAACTCCAGATAACCATAACCAAAATAAAACTACACCCAGACATATAATAATCAACATCCCAGAAATCTAACATAAGAACAGAGTATTAAAAGCTGTTAGAAGAAACAGATCTCCTATAAAGAAAAGCCTATCAGAATCACAGCAGACTTCTCAACACAAACAATGAAGTCAAGAAGAGCATAGAGTGAAGTATTTAAGATACTAAAGGAAAACAACAACCAACCCAGAGAGATATAACCTTCAAAACGGTCCTTCAAAATTGATGGAGAAATAAGATACTTCCATCACAAAGAACAGCTGAAGAACTTCATGACCATCAAACCAATCCAGCAAAGAATACTGAAAGACATTCTAGACACACATAGGAAAAAACCAATAAGCAAGGCAGACAATTAAACACAGTGGAAAGGTAAAGAATCAACAGCAGAAAGATAACATATCAAAAGTAAACCAATATATAACTGTTATAACCATGAATGTAAATGGCCTCAGTTCACCAATTAAAAGAAACAGACTGGCAGAATGGATCAAGAAACACCTTCCAACCATATACTGTATACAAGAAACCCATCTAACCAAAAGGAAACTCATAGACTGAAAGTCAAAGGATGAAAAGCAGTACTCCATGCAGCAGGATCCCAAAAAATAGCAGGGGTAGCTGTTCTGTTGGCAGACAATGTGAACTGCAAACCAACAATGATCCAGAGATAAAGAAGGCCACTACATACTAGTTAGGGGAAAACTCTAATAGGAAGAGATAACAATCTTAAATATCTAAGCCCCAAATTTGGGAGCACCCAGCTATACAAAAGAAATATTAACAGAAATGAAAAATCAAATAAGCAATTACACAATTATAACAGGAGACCTTAACATGCCATTGACACAAAGAGACAGATTAACTAGACAGAAAATCAGCAAAGAAATAACAGAACTGAATCACACCTGTGAACAAATGGACTTGATAGACATATACAGTTTTCCACCCAACAACATCAGAATACACATTCTTCTCAGAAGCACATGGAATGTTCTCTAAAATAGACCATACACTAGCCCACAGAACATGCTTAAGTAAATGCAAAAGAATTGAAATTATCTCACACATGTTATCAGATGATAGTGCCATGAAACTATAAATTAATGACAAAATAAACTTCAAAAACCTCACAAACACATGGAAATTGAATAATACACTCCTGAGCAATCAGTGGGTCACAGAGGAAATTAAAGAAGAAATTAAACAATATTTACAGGCAAATGAAAACACAAATACATCTTACTGGAACCTGTGGGATACAATGAAATCAATCCTCAGAAGAGAATTTATTGAGTGAACACCCACATCAGGAAAAAAAACAAACACAAGTAAACAACCTGATGATACACCTTAAACATCTAGAAAAAGAAGAGCAAGTCAAGCCCAAAGCCAAAAGAAGGGAGGGAATTATAAAGGTCAGAGCAGAAATCAATGCAATAAAAACTAGAAAACAATACAGAGAATCAATGACTCAAAAAGTTGGTTTTTTGAAAGAACACATAAAATGGACAGGCCTGTAGGCAGCCTTATTTAAAAAAGGAAAGAAAAAACTGAAATTCATGCAATAGGGTATGAAAAGTGTGAAATCACTACAGACCCTACAGAAATATAGAAGATCATCAATACCTATTTCAAAAACCTCTACTCCCATAGACTTGATAACATATAAGAAATGGATAGATTTCTAGATGCATATGAATTAGCAAAGCTGGGTTAAGAAGTTGTAAAACTGCTGAATAACCCAATTTCAATTAACAAAATAGAAAATGTAATAAAAACCTTAACAACAAAGAAAAGCCCAGGTCCAGATGGATTCACTACAGAATTCTACAAGAAATTCAAGAAGATTTAATGCCAACACTCCTCAAACTCTTCAATGAAATTGAAAGGGAAACAATTCTCCCTAACTCATTCCTGGAAGCAAACATTACTCTAATACCAAAACCTGAGAAAGACTCAACCAAAAAAGAGAACTATGGACCAATCTCCCTAATGAACATAGATGCGAAATTTCTCAGTAAAATACTGGCACACAGAATGCAGCAAATCATTAAGAAGATTACACACTATGACAAAGTGGAATTCATCACAAAGATGCAGGGATGGTTCAACATATGCAAATCAATAAATGTAATCCACCATATCAATAGAGCCAAAAATAAGAACCACATGATCATTTCTATAAATACAGAAAAAGCTTTTGATAAGGTCCAACACTTACTTCATGATAAAAACCTTACAGAAAATTGGAATAGATGGTCTTTACCTCAGTATGATAAAAGTCATCTATGACAACCCAACAGCCAGCATCATATTAAATGTCCAGAAATTGAAAGCCTTTACCCTAAAATCAGGAACAAGACAAGGATGTCCATTATCACCACTCCTATTCAATATAGTGCTGGAAATACTAGCCAAAGCAATTAGACAAGAGTGAGAAATAAAAAGAGTAAGGATAGGAAAAGAGGAAGTTAAACTATCATTATATGCAGATGACATGATACTCTACATAGAAGACCCCCAAAATGCCATTGAAAGATTCCTAGGTATTTTAAATAAATTCAGCAATGTAGGTGGATAAAAAATCAACACTCAAAAATAAATAGCCTTCCTATACACTAAAAACAAAAGCACTGAGAGAGAAATAAGAGAAACCACACCCTTTTCAATAGCATCCAACAAAATGAAATACTTAGGAATTAATCTAACAAAAGAAGAAAAAGATCTATTCAGGGAAAATTATAATATACTGAAAAAAGAAATCGAAGAAGACCTCAGAAAATGGAAAGACATCCCCTGTTCATGGATAGGAACAACAAACATTGTGAAAATGACTATTCTCCCAAAATTGTTATACAGATTTAATGCAATTCCAATCAAAATGCCACTAGCATACCTCACAATCTAAAGAAATCACTCCTAAAATTCATCTGGAATCAGAAGAGACCTAGAATAGCAAAGGCAATTCTAAGCAGCAAAGGCAAGGCAGGAGGCATCACAATCCCTGATTTGAAATTATACTACAAAGCTACAGTAATAAAATCAACATAGTACTGGAATAAAAACAGACCTGAAGATCAATGGAATAGATTGGAAGATACAACCACAATCACAAACTCACTCAACCACCTTATCTTTGATAAAGGGGCCAGACATGCTCTCTGGAAGAACGACAGTCTCTTAAACAAACGGTGCTGGAAAAATTGGCTATTCATATGCAGAAGACTAAAACTAGACCTATGCCTATCACCATGTACTAAACTGAAATCTAAATAGATCGAAGATCTAAATATTAAAACAGAAACACTAAATATGTTGGAAGACAAAGTAGGTAAAAACCTCAAAGATATAGGGGTAGGTAGAGAATTCATGAACAAGAATCAAACCGCACGGGAAATACTTCCCAGAATCAATAACTGGTAATATATCTTATTAAAGAGTTTCTGCATGTCAAAAGAGATTTCCAGCAGAGTGAAAAGAAAACCCACAAATTGGGAAAAAATCTTAATGGATTGTCCCTCAGACAAAGGACTTCTGTCTAGAACTTATAAAGAATTTTAAAAAATTAGACCCTCAAAATTCAAAGTCCCAATCCAAAAATGGGCATCTGTAATGAATACACAGTTCTCAGATGAAGAAATATGAATTTCAAATAAATACATGAAAAAATGTTTATCATCATTAGTCATGAGAGAAATGCAAATTAAAACCACACTGAGATTCCATCTCACCCCAGAAAGAATGGCCAGGATAGAAAAAACTACAAACAAGTGCTGGAGATGCTGTGGGGAAAAAGGAACTCTTCTGCACTGTTAGTAGGAGTGTAGACCGGTGCAACCACTGTGGAGGTCAGTCTGCAGATTCCTCAAAAAGCTGGGATTGGAGGCCCCATTTGATCCAGCTATTCCACTTCTGAGTATTTTCCCAGAAGAACTGAAAACATCATATCACAGTGATATATGTGCAACCATGTTTACAGTAGCACAGTTTGTAATAGCCAGATCTTGGAAACAACCTAAATGGCCATCAACTGAGGAATGGACAAAAAAGATGTGGTATTTTTATACAATGGAGTACTACTCAGCTATAAAGAATGATCACATTGAGATATAAATAAATGAATGCAACTTGAGACCACACTCATAAGTGAAATAAATCAAAATCACCTGTGTAAATACATTATAGTTTCCCTAGTGTAAAAAAAAGTAAGAGTACATAAGATACAAAAAACTCAATAATTACAGTGAAAGAATAAGAATCTGCTTAAAGGGGAAAAAAATATCTCAGGGAAAATGAGGAAAAAGAGAAAAAGGGAAAAGAAAAAATGTCTAAAATTATATAAACACACTTAGGATAGCTAAGATGATTGTGCTACAAACTCTATAAGTTCTTAGAACAAAATAGTAACATTCATAGGACTGGAACAATTGTGCATATTACTGTATGGTGATCTTAGGAACTCTTGAAGATCACTATGTAAAATAACTTGCCTAGTTATGCTCATACCTTGTTTTGAAGATTTATGTTGTCAGTGTTCTGGGCTCTTTGCTATTGTTGTTTTTATGCCCTTTTTGTTTCGTGTTTTTTAGGAATTTGTTTTGTTTTATCTTGTTTTGTTTGTTTCTCCCTCTAAAACAGAAAAGATAGGTATACATGTAAAGACTCACGCATGCATATCACTTCTAAAAAGTTTATGAGAATCAATTATATAATGCACAATGAAATGAACAGCTACTTTGAAGAAAAAGAGACACTAAGGTACCCAGTGCTGATTCCATATGGTCATGATGTGAAATCCAGCAATACTATTATTCTTTGTTCAGAGTGATTTTAGCCTGTTTTGTTTTGTTTAATTTCAACATACATGAAGGTATAGGCAGCTATTTTGAAGAGAATGAGAGACACTATGACAGTCATTTTTGACTTCTCTATTTTCTGGTCTTGAAGACCTAAAATGCCTTCATCATCCTGTTCTGATCAGTTTTATACTATTTTGTTTTGCATGAATTCACTGTATGTGAAGGTATGGACAACTATTTGGAAGAAAACAAGAGATAATATGATAAACAGTGAAGAGCTCCAGTTGTCTTGCTTTGAAATCTGTGTCTCTTACATTGCTTTCTTATGATCTGTGTTTTTCTGTTTTGTTGTGTTTAATTTTACTCTCTTTAAAAATAAAAGTAAAAAAAAAGTCCCAACAAGAGTGACTTGATAAAATTCAAATTTAATATCTTTCATGATAAAAACTTTTTAAATATATAGAAATGACTTCTACTGAGCAAAATAAATCATTTGACAAATAATATTGTTTTAACACTGAATCGTTATTTATAAAACAAATTGTTGTAGCCTAAATCTTAACCAAAGCGCCACCATTCTGTTCTGTATGCATCGCCCCCCCCTTTTCCCAAAAGTGACCCAAATTCGGTTTCTTACTTAAGTTTCATTTTACTGGACATCAGCCTTACAACCCCCTCTATCTATCTAGGTTTAAGTTTCAATTTCCTGAAAGGCCATAAACTTAAGTTTCAGTTTCTGGTAACCTCCTTCCCCACCCGGTGGTCTATCATAAAATGTGCTAAATTGTGCTGTTCTGTAAAATGCTTAACCTAGAAAAGAAGACTCCAAAGTTCTGTATGTCCTAACTTCTATCTGGCTGTGTCAACAGTGACAGTATTCCTCTGGTTTTTAGCTTTAAAAGCCACTCCCCTTAGCTGTAAGGTGCGCAGTCTTTGGGTCGATCCTGAGGAGACTGTGTCACTAGGCCTAGAAATAAAAACCTTTGCTCCCCAAATTTGATTTCTTGCTTCCTTGGATTTTATTCCAGGGTCCGAGCTATCACATTTGGGGGCTCGTCCGGGATGTAAGCAAGACCCCAGACTCATTTCTGAACATTCAAAAGTAAGTGTACTCT
>PVJX010038544.1:0-16263 GCA_004027295.1 Dolichotis patagonum
CTATGGTATTTATAGCATAAATACTGCCTTCACATCTCAGTCAATTTTAGCAAATAATCTATAAACTATTTAATTCCAGTTTTAACCATTCAAGTCATTAATTGTCAATTTCAAGTGTCCTTTCAGAAATGATTTCTGACACAATATGGCGATTTTTCTTTCCCTTTGAGATTTATTGTACATACACAATTATACTAATCAAATTCATTTTAATCAATTTCTGATGTGTATTATAGTTTTTAACTCAATGAAGACATAAAAACACAGCAAATCAGCTATAAAGTACATCATTAGGACAGGAGACTCTGCAAATTGGGAATATGTTTTAGAAAGTAAATTATTTGATTGCCTGAAATCTTTTCATCCTTGATATTTTAGTTTTGGGACAAACAGCTAACCATGCTTGTTAGCAAGCTCTAAAAGACCTTGCCTTTCCTAGTTACAGTTTGCCTCATATGAGACAAGGCAAAGGAAACCTCACTAAACTGCCTCACTAAATAAAGCTTCATAAATGCCATTAATGCTACTGCCATTTTTGTGTAGTTGTGATGTTTCAATACAAGTTGAAGGATTTAAATGTTTTTAGATTTCAGGGAACATCTTTGATTTCATCATACTTACCAGTACAATGAGATAAGTTAGTATAGTACATTTCAATATGAGGTTCAGTAAGTGAACTTCACTGAATGTGAATTAAAGGAATAAACCACTTAGCAAATGAATGAATTGCCATCCTTCTCAAAATGTCATTTCTCATTCATAAGCACGCTAACTTACACCACTGTCAATATTTAGGGTTGTGATTATACAGAGGAGGCAGACCCTACAGGGCTCCAATCATTTTTTTGTAAGCATGTGACATTTTTCTTTCAGCTTTTTAACAAATAACTGAGGCACACTAGCAGCGCTGAAGTATGTAGCTAGTATAACACATAGTTCATCCTATGTTCTTACACTATTTCCCGCTCTTGGTTTCAGTTCTGCAAAACTTTCTCTTTAATGCTTGTCACCTATCCTTATGTTAATCCCGCTGGTTTATTCCTTAGGGCATATTCACGAAATCAAAAGCTCCCAAGTTCTTTCATGTTCATAACATTTCACCTGTGGTCTTTATTCTTAAAAGTCATTCTCTTAGGTTTAAAACCCTTAGATTGCATTTTCTTTCACTAAGTTTCTTAAGTGTGTCATTCTTTTGCTGACATAAACATTTTTGTTGAAAAGTTTATGATAATCCAGTTTTCGTTTTTCTTATAAGTCACCATCTTTCTTCCTGAGTGTCAAGGACAGTATTTTTTCTTTGAGGTTCAGTAATGGTTTCTGAATATATTTTGCTTTTGGTCATTTGAGATCAATACTCTTACTATATATGCGCTATTTTTAATGAATAGTCGAAACATTTTAAAATTTTACTTAGGAACATTTTTATTTTAATTATAGTATTTAGCATTTATAACTGTTCCATTGCTTTGTTTTGTATTTCAAGGATTTATATTATGTTAAGCTTAAATATTTGATATTTTTCTCTTGAAATTATTTATTTTGATTAAGTTTTAAAATCTCTATTTCTCTTAAGTTAACTGTCATATTTTTCTTGGGTAGCTTTTAATTCAGCTTTCACTTGTGCTATAATTTTTAATATAATGTTATTTTTAAATTATTTCGGAATTTTCAGACTCTTCAGTTTTTTATTCTATTCCATTTTTTCTTATACACACAAGCTGTGTTTCCTGAGTATGCTCTTTGGCATACTTTCATAGATGTTTTACTTCCATTGTTTTTGCCTAGAGTTCAACATTGATGGCTTGAATTTTAAGATGTTCAGGGGCTGGGGATTTAGCTCAGCGGCATAAGTGCCTGCCTTGTAATAGTGTGGTTGTGAGTTTGATCCCTGATACCGATTTAAAAAAAAAAAAAAAAAAAGGAGACGTTCAGGTTGAGTTTTATTCCTCCCCTTAGATACAGCATCTTTGAAGTTCCTCTGATTCCATTCCCAATAGTTTCTTCCTACTGTAAAAACATATACAAGATATTCCTGGCTGGTCAATTTCAAGGGTTCCTAAGAGCTAAACGACTAAAGCCTTTTCAGACTTGCACTTTGGAACCATTGTAAAGTAAACCAGTGGTGATAACCGAACCACAGTTACATGTAAGTTATTTATTTTATAAGATATTTCAACTAATATTTTCATTTTGCAACTGAATAGAAGGAACTGACAGTGCAGGAAACAAAACCAGACATCATTAATCGACTGCCATACTCGTATGCATGAGAAGGAGCTGTGTATCTGCTTAGTAGAATTCTTAGAAAACAATTTATTATTTTCCTTTCAAAACTTTGAAATGTGGGCCGGGGATTTAGCTCAGTGGCATAAGTGTCTGCCTTGCAAGCATGGGGTCATGAGTTTGATCCCCGGTGCCAAAAAAATAAAAAATAAAACTTTGAAATGTCACTTCAATACCACCATGTTTTCTAGTATGAAATCTGTCGTTATTGTTATCAAAGATCCTGTGTATAATGACTTATTTTTTTTTTCATGTTATTTTCAAAATTTTCCCTTTGGCTTTTGATGTTTTGATTATGATGAAGTTATTTGTGGATGTCTGAGTTTATTCTACTTAGAGCACATTGCACTATTTTGAGGTCATATGTAGCTTATTTTTCATCAAACTTGGGAATTGTTCTAAGCCATTATTCGTATATTTTTCTCTCTTTTCCTCTGTATTTTTCTTCTGGGGTTTTCAATAATGGTAATTTGTTACAAAGGGCTCTGAAATTTTGTTCATTTTTCTTTTTTCTTGTTCTCCGCTTTCTCAGAGTGAATACTCTCAATTAATCTGTGCTTAATTTTGTTATCTATTCTGTATGCTTGCGTCCCGTCTTCTGTGGAATTCTTGAATTTAGTTCTTCATATTAGGCCTGTGCTTTCAAATCCCAAATTATTTCACTAGCAAAAAGTGAAAATAACTATAAATGTTTTTCAATTTTCTTTTGGATAGCACGTTTAACATTGTGCTAGATTTGAGTCGCACAAAATAAAGGTAAGATTTTTGAGTCAAATTATACAAAGGGCCACAATACATCAAAACAATTTTACTCCACAATGAAATAGGTCCAATGTGCTCTTTTGGTGGTAAAGAGCTGCTATTTTAAGTTATACCACTAATTTGGAAAGTGAGAGATTGAAATGGGAAAGTTAAAATTACCACAAATTTCATTATTTTTTTAACCAAGAATTATCAAGTTATTTTTCTTGCACAAGCACTGCCTGGATTTCTGCAAACCTTTGATTAATCTTCATTATTTCCCAATATTGATACTGACAGCTCTTCCCACTTTGTTTGGTTTTCTTGTTTATTTGGTTTGTTGGGTTTTAGGAGATAACAGTTTCAGAGAACCTTATTCAACCATTTACTTGATAATTATAACACTCTGTGGTTTCTGATTTTGAACCATAGTTTATATAAGTTGGGAAATGGTTATACATTTTTTACCTAACAGTTTATCTAAGGTTTAATAGGCTTTTTAAATAACCATACAAACTTCTAATGTACCTCATTTAAAGTAAATTGATATCGAGCACCTTCTCTTTCTTAAAATTTTTTTAAAAATATATTGATTTTTAATCTTTCTTAAAACATCGATGTATGGTATCTTTCGATGTTCTGCAAGGACTCTAACATTGTGATTGTACACCAAAATATAAATTCTAGAAAAATACTACAGCATCCTTCTTTTTTATTTCTTTCAAGTTTAATCTAACAATAAACTAAATATGATTATCAGCATATTTACAAACTATCATTGAATAGGAGAATCAATTCTTTCACATCACTTCTGAAGTATAATGTGTAGTTGCTCTGTGGGCACTTGGATGAGTAAAAGAGAATAAGAAACTTAAGAAAAATAGATAAGAGCCAGATGTGAAAAATGAAGAGTAATATGTTTATCATATGGTGAGATTACTGGTTTAATCATTTAGCTGGCAGAGACTGTAAGATGGATGATTTCCTATCAGACACGAAAATGAACAAAAAGACTATTTTTCAAGAATTTCAACTTTCACTGTGTAGCAAAGAGGTAATTCCACAGGATTATGATAGTATGATACTTGGAAGCAACCACTAAATGTTATTTTAAACAGAAAATAAAGCCAACTATATTGCATTAAAATCATGTTAAAATATAATGTTATTATCAGAAGCAGAAAGAATAAGAAATTTTTAATAGATGCTATTGAATACATAGTTTAAATGAATACAGAAAATCATTTAAAGGTCTCAGGTCTTAGCGTTTATTATTAAAGAATCATCTAGACACATGGGAAATTTAATTGTGTCAGATCAAACAGTGTGCATTGTTATATTATGAAAAGAATACCTTAGAATATACTTTTTTGTAAAATCACCTTTTATTGTTTAGGGAAACAGCAAGGCATTACGTTTTTATACTATTTAGATTCAACTCTCAGTTAATTGATTAAATGGTCAAGTATTATCTATGTGGCTAACACAAAGCCTTTGAGATTATTCACTTCAATCAACATGTATCAAAAAATTGAGATTATGAAATTATTCACACAATCAGAATAATAAAATACTGAGCCCTCACACACGCACACACAACCAATAAACCATCTTCGATATACTCATTAAAATAATAATAAAAGCAGAGAACATTTAATAGGAATTTAACACTTTCTGCAAAATGTGTATTTATGTATTTTCCTAAATAACTCTGCTTGGGGAAGGGTATTTGTCCTTAACTAATGCTTACATCCAAGGTACTATTATTTTTAAAATGTGAAAATGAACAACTGAATGTCCTTTTAAATACCACTCTGGAGAAACTTTGTGGAACTCAAAATGCAAGGGAAATAAAAGGGAAAGAACGTGCTGAAAAGGAAAGAACAAGTGGGATGGGAAAAGGAGAAAAGAAAGGAGGAAATTATATATACACCATATACATGGTATGTATGTGATATGTATATGTGTATATGTGTGTATGTAAAGATATACAAGCTAGATAACTATACTACTAATCACTTCATCAAAAAGAACAGCTGTTTTCATTGTCTGATTGATCATTTTTTCATGGCTAAATCTTGTAATATGAACAACTATTTTCTTTTTGTGTGTGTGTGTATGTTTTTATCTTTTATTCTATCTTTTTAATCTTTTTAAAAATTTTACTTAAAGAGAAAAAAAAAGAACCAACCATACAAAACAGAAAAATGGTAGCAACAATACAGAATTCCAAAGGGGAAAAAAAAAACCAAAACAAACAAAAAAAACAAAACAACAACAAAAAAACAAAAACACCAACAAATCGCCACATGATATGTTACATACTCTCAACATTGGAAATAGTTGTTCAAGTTACAAAATTAAAACATACAAAGTAGACATTCAAACAGTGAGACTGTTAACAGTTCTGCTCAACATTCTAACAAAAACAGCAATATGGTCATCTATCTTCCACATTTAAACATACATGCAGTTATATCTGTTAGAGCACTTTCTTTTGCTCTCTTTTTTACAGTAGCAGTTACACATTTTGGGTTTTATCGCTCCTACATTTCTTATTATTTTTTACACTATAGAAACAATGTGATATTTATAAATGATTCTTATTTATTTCACTAATGAGGATAGTCTCCAGTATGTACAACTATTTTCAAAATAACAATATGCAATATATAGATTAGTGTGAATTTCCTATTTTTTTGAAATTCTGCATCATTTCATTTCCTTGTTGTTTGTTTTTAAAATAAAGAGAAGACATTCTGCATAGCAGTACACTTTCCTACCTGTTCTAAAGGGAGAAATCAGCAGCTTTCTCAGTCCTCTGCATCCCTGGTTGGCAATGACCGCAATGCACATTATCACCCTCCATGCTGCTCCCAGGCCTGGCTTATTTGTAGAGAGTAATAAACAAGAAAAAAGCATACTGAGAGTCCTTATCAAGTTATAATATTCAAAAATAAGCATTTTAAACAGAAAACCGCTTTGTTCTGTATAAGTGATACACAATTTCACATTATCTCACTCATTTAAAAATAAATATATGTTAGTACTTATAATCAGTTTGGGGAGTTCTCAGTTTACTTAAAAATTGCTCATGTGACATATTATTGATTTATATTACTAACAATTGTGCCAGATTTTTAGCTTGGGAAAATTTTTACTTGTGTCTCCAAAGAGTATAAACATATCCATTTGGTTTCAAATTACAAAATTCTAATTTAGGGTAAAAAAAAGAAAAATGATGAATGAATGCATTAAAAGATGATGACATAAAGACTAATAGAATATACTGAACATTTGAAAAAAATTTTATTATTTGAATGTACAAAAGAATGCACACATCATTAGTTGTATCCTTGAAATCATGTATCTTGGGTAATGTTTTACACATCCAAATGTTAAATTGTATTCAAACTTTTATCTCAAAAATGAATGCTACTGATTATATTGAAAAAAACTAGTTAGGGCTACCTTGTACAAAAACAAATGCTTTTCACATATTACATAAATTGGTGAACATCTTTTTTAATTTTCATTTTCATTTTCAAGTATCATTTTCTTTAACTTTATTCACTCAAATCATATACTTACTCTGTGTTCATGGAACTTACTCTTTCACAATACTGAAAGTAAAAGGAAGCAGTTATGTTTCCTTCTAAAAAACTCTCCAATATGTTTGAAGCTTAGATTCCTAGAAAACTTTCTTAATTTTTAGCCTGAAATTATTAACTAAGCTTTTTCCCCAACAATAACCCACCCACCTTTTTTTAGTACTTTGAAGATCTTGATGTTAAGGAATTTTGGGCCAAATAAGTAATCCTTTTTTCTCTCCTAATTTAGAACCACTTAAAAATGTGACATTGAAAATGTAGAGACTAAATTCCGGCTTATAAATACTAAAGCAGATGGATGACACTGCTTTTTCATCAATGGACATATGAACTTCCTCATAACAACCTCTACATTAGACGGCTTCTGTCCGAAACTCTTGGTCTTCACAGTGGGCTGGAGGAGACTCCAAAGCAAGTGTCATGGAATGGAGAAAAGAGAACATCTTGACTTTCTGCATTTAAAATGCAAAGTAGAAGAGGCCAGGCATGATCTTCAATTTCCTCTCCCAATTCACCAGTCCATTATATCACTCCTGTGGACTTGGGGAAAATAATGCAGGAGAGAAGATAGAATTTTTTTTGATACGAGATCGAACTCACTACCTTGCACTTACTGGGCAAGTGCTTGAACTGCTGAGCTAAATCCCCTGCCAAAAGCCAGAATATATTTGTATAGTTTATTTTTGTTGATGTTGTTCTACCTAGGAGTGAAAATAAATTTTTTTTCCTCACATGAAAACAATTACAGCAGAGAGTAAAAGTCATTATACAGTTACTCTCTCAAAATACTGAAAATGTTTTTAGAACCCATCTCTTCCCACTCATTAGCTTTATTATGTAGGTATAATGTCATACTCTTGTGAACATCTGAAAAACATGTTACCCAGTTTTTATACTCAATTATGAGAAAATGTGAAATTTTGCTTCAATTCAAATGAAAGGGATTACAAAGCAAAGCAATGTAACAAATGGTGATTTTTACCCTATGTGGGCAGAAAGCATTTTATGAATGCTATGTCCTTCAGTTGCTATTTTGCTTCTAATATTCAAGTTAGAATGCTTCATATTTTTCATTTCTATTGTGAGAGCTATAGTTAATACCAAAGAATGTAAATATGACATCTATTTTTAAACAAGCACTATTGAAATAGTTCTTTTTGTGTAAACTAAAACAAATCTTTTTGTCGCTGAATTACATAAAATATCTTTGTATCTCTCTTTAGAGAGTCTATTATTAACTCTTCAAATGCAGACAAAAAATCTTGCTTTTGTTGAAGAACTATAAAAATTTAGTCTTGGAAGGATTTTAAGAATCAGTTGGTACAAATTCTTCTTTTTTTTAATGAGGTCCAGAAGCCCTGACTAGTCAGGTGATTTTCACAAGGTCATATCTAATTTCCTGAGAGGTTACACAGTTCCCTTTTCCTCACACATTTGTTTATTGTCATTACTATATATAATTCAAGTTGTTCTTTCTTTGCTGGTGGTACTGTCCTTTTATTTGTTATCACAGTTTATTTAACACTAGTTGCTAATAATATAGCCCAAATTTCAGATTTCAGGACATACATTTGTGCTTTCACATAAAGTACAAACTTCCCTGCTAGAACTTCAGCCCACAAATCATTAAGTAAACACCAGGTGTATGTCACAGTCAGTGAGCAAGCATGTCTTTCATTCAAAATTTGTCAGTGATTTGTCACTTTGCATGCAGCTAGCGGAGTGCATAGTTGCTTTCTTGTCTCTTAGTGGCAAACCTATGTGACATTTTATTTTAAAAAATGTATACTCAAGAGAAAGACCTGTCCAACAAGGACAAAAGTGTTATGAGGGACAAAAATGGAAATGCTGGAAATAAAATTAGTTATGGCTAGAACATGGTTAAAATGGCAAACGTAAAGAAATGGTAGGAAGAACTCCAGATCTCCATGAAGGAAGTTATGGTACAGACCATATCGACAAGTACTCTGAATATGAAACAGACCTGTTCAGGTCTTTTTAGCAATTTTAATCATCTTAAAGCTGCTTATGGGTCAAAAATGGAGGCTCTGCTTCCTGTAGTAGGCAAACTAGTGGCCACACAAAATGTCAATGTCTTATTCCTTAAAATCTGTAAACATCTTAGATGCTGTAGCAAAAGAGACTTTGCAAAATCAATTCAATTAACAAATTTGAAATGGAAGCTGTGTTGTGGTTATACAGTTGGACCCAATATAATCACAGGCTTTGGATAAGGGGAAGATACAGATAAGCAAGAGGATATAAAAATAATTAAAATGTGTTATATACTGTACCAGTTCACACAGAGAATGTAATCATTGCATCCTGCAGAAATGTACTAATAAAAATTTTAAAAAGTTAAATAAGAATATAATGATGATATAATTTTATCATAGAGATCCATAAAAGTGGAAACCCTTGTCCAGAAAAGAGAGACAGAGACATGAGATGTGAAGAATACTCAGACTTATACAACATCACTGGCTATGAAGATTAAGGAATATGGCTATAAACTAAGAATATTGGCAATATCAGGCATATAGATAAAGCAAGGACACAGATCTCCCTGTGTAGAGTTTGAAAGGAGCCTAGTCCTCTGCAGGGCTATTATTCTATGATTCTAATACAGACAGATTTGTGTCAGACTTTTCACTTGTAGAGCTATAGTATTGTTTAAACCACCAAATTTGTTGCAATTTTTTTTACTACAACAACAACAAAGCTACCACGTGCATACTTTGAATTTCATATATTATGGAAAGAACTTTTACAACATAGTGAAAATAACTTCAGAATTGAAATAAAATATAAGTGAAGCTAAAGAATAAATAGCTTTTTAAGGAATGTTGATATTGCTACCTTACTAGACAGAGAAACTTACTAAAAGCAAATTTAGTGATATAAATGAAGACAGTGGGTTGGAAAGGTTAGCGGTGTCCTACAGGAAGTAACATGAAGGAGCTGTCAGGCATATTTCATGGTATTAAAAACTTAAAGGATGAATTATTAGATACTGATACACTCTTAGAGAAGATCAAGTTATGAAAAGCCATTTGCTGAAACAAATCACTGCAGAGAAATGAAAGGATTGAAATACAGCAATTATGAATACTAAAGCAAAGAAGAAAATGACAGTCCCTTTTCCACATTCAGGAGTGGCTCTTAAGTGACAGTTCTGAAACGTGTTTAGGGAGATACATTGCAAATGTGTCTTTTCCTGTAATAAACTTTTATTTAAACATTCATCTTATTACTTGATTACCTCTTGTCTATAAACAAATGTATGCATGTGTGCTGAGTGAAAGCCTACATCCATATATGTATACACATATATACATTCGCACAGGCTCATAATATCTGCCTCATTCCCCGAAATAGTTGAAAAACATGTCCATCATTTACATAAAAATTATATTTTGTAGAATATTTGTCATATTTCAGCTTTTCACTAATAAAGAAGTTTATGATTGTCCTATGCTGGCAATATCAGTTACTAAATACACTGCCTAGACAGACATAATCTTAGCAAGTCTTTGATGGACAGATTTTTGCTGTATATTATAATGTCAGTTCTGTAAATAATAAAGTAATACTTTCCTTTCCAGTTGCCTCATTTGTCTATTACTGTGAACCTGTGTTATTTATTAGCTATTTAAACCTTAGCATGTAATACATTGTTCAGATACACTGAGAAGCACAAGGGAAATGAAATTTGCTCCTCAAAATAAGACATGGAAAATAAAACCTTGATGGGGATTTAATTAAATCATTTAGAACTGAAGCAAAAAGGGCTAGATTTGACCTTGAGAAGTTAGCTGAATTTATGGTGTCTAGCCTCAGAGGTGGAATGGCTGTTTTGGAAGGACATGGATGTTGCTGATAACACAGCTTTAGAAAATATAGTAAAGTCAGCTGGAGAATTATTAAGAGGTTACATGGCTTATCACATTGGTGATTGGATAACTGTAGATTATATTCAATGAGAAAACACAGCTCGGCTCAACAGTGCAACTGAGGTAGAAACACTAAAAGACCTTACAAATGATGATATCAGCACACTATAAGAGAGACAGGTTTCTAGTTGAATGGAAATAGTACCTAAAAAACAAAGCAGAATTTTAGAATGAATTTGAAATTCTCCCTTGTGTTTTTGAACTAGGTCTTCAAAATAATTAAGTTCCAGATGAGTTAGAGAGCACCAGAGCATGCAGGTGGAAACCTGAATTGACATTTACATGTTTAGGAAGGCTATGACATAAAGGCTGCCTGAAGTGCTATAAAAGGTACCCAGATGAAAAGGGGGATAATGAAGGTTATCATACTTTGAATTCATTCATGAGGTAGTATTTTCTGCATTTTTTTCTTGTCATTAAAATTTGTTTCATTTAATGAATATTACTAAAGATGGCTTTCCAATATTGAGGCAAGATTTTCTTAAAAATGCTAAGATCTTCTTAAGTATATAACTGAAATGCACTTATATTTATACACACACAACAGGCATAATACTTAATTGTGTCGGACAGTATACGGAACACTAAGTGGCCTATTTCTCTTGGTCATGCCTTAAAATTTCTGATAAAGCTGCTCCCTTAGTACTTTGGATCATTGCCAGCCAACTCCTTGGGTGACTGTTAGACAGCTCTGTGTTAAATGCTAAGCTGTAAATGCAATAAGTGGTGAATTGAGTTGATATTACCGGATGGGGTTTTGCAACTGAGGTTGTTCAGTTTCCATCTTCTCTATGAAATCATATAATTGAATTGATCCTTACAGAACTTATCTGGAGAGCTTCAAGTGTCTTTCCTTCCACCATAAGATTGAAATAAACAGCTATTATGGGCAACCTGTTTCTTAGGGCAACCTAACGAGTTAATGTCTTTATTCGACCGACATGTGCATTACACATGTTGCCATTATATTTTGAGTAGTTATTTTTCTGTCTTTCAGCCTGTGAGACCTTTTCTAATCGGTTAATGTAGCATATAGTATTTCAGCACACAGTGAGCAATTACCTTCAGTTGCCCAAAGCTTACCAAGATTTCATAAATTTCAGCTGCCAAATTTGGAGCATGAGTTTGAATTTTGTTTAGATTTACTGAAACTCCACTGAAGCACATTGAAATGAATTTAACATTGAATGCATTCAGTCCTAAAAGGGATGCAAATATATACTTCAAAAATTCAGTTCATTTCTGCTGTCAGAACTCTTGCCATGCCAAATGGAGCTTACTAAAGGACAGGATGACAACCTACGGACCCAAGGATAATTTACTTAAACACAATGCACTGGTAATCAGACAAAGAAGATACCTTGATGGTAAACTTAAATACAGTGAGTACCACAGTTGCTTGTATAGTTATTCTTCATTAAAATGTATATGTTCCAAAGCTTCAATGAATACAGCACATACTTTATTTATATTGCATCTTTTCCAAGTTACCTAAGGAAGGTGTATAGAATTATGTTAGCTAACTTCTTAGAACTCAGTTCTCTTGAAATCAATGTCAATGTTTTTGTGTAGTATTGACATTATTCTTCATGCTTGAATATGTCCAGGTCACCAAGTACAATTCTATATAATGCAACACATAGTCATATACAAGGAATTTGTTTGCAATAAAAGCATGTGGTGTGCCTATATATACATGTATACACATATGTATGTCCTGCCTGGTTTTGTTTTTATACTATGGTTATAAGCATGCTTTCTGTATAATATTCTTTCCTCAACACCCAAAGGATATTCTTCATGCAATATGTGGGGTGGAATATCTGTGTAATAGTTCAATGAAAAATGACTGCATTGCTCTTCATCAGTTTTTAAAATTTATTGAATCAATTTTAAAATAAAAGAAATGTAGCTTCTATGAGATAAGATGTGTGTATGTGTGTCCTTCAAATCCAGTAATTGCAGTTGTACTCTGTGGAAACCACCTCGTGCCAATCATAGCACCCACCATAGTCCGTATATTTTCATTTTTCAACAAATCAATAGAGATTTGTGTTCATAATCTTACAGATGATCTTCATTTGCTTCAGAAGGTTTTCAACAATTGTGTTTTTGTATTTTTACCAGGACTGCGTATCTATTCAAAGCAATATGTTTACACCACGTAGTGTTTATATTCTTTGTGTGGAGTTGATCCACGTATATAACATCTTAATTCCTTTTTCATTCCCTTTGCTCCTCTTTTCCTTCTTCCTCCCTCCCTCTCTTTGATCCCCTTCATATTTGAAAGAGATCTATATCCCTACTTACATCTTTTTCTGTTATTTCGCATTTAATTTGTATTTTGAGTTTATCATATAAGAGAAAACCATGTAATATTAAAGATTCTGTGTCGATTTATTTTACTTACACTTATGGTCTCAAGACACATGTGTTTGCCTACAAATGACTCGTTTATCTGTCTTTATGGCAGAGTAGTATTCTATCGTGTGTTAACACGACATTTCATTTATCCATTCATTGTAGATAACATAGAATACACTGCCAAGTTTTATCTATTATAAATTGTGCTACTATAAACATGGATATGACTGTCAGCATAATATATATTCTTTAACTCTTTGAGGAGAATATGTAGGAGGGAAATAGCTGAGTAAAATGGAATTTTTAGGGTTTTTTTTTTAGGAATTTCCATACTGATTTTCTGTTGGTTGCAATAGTTTACATTCCCATCAACAATGTAAAAGGAGCCCTTTTCCCCCCTCATCAGGATTTCTTATTATTTGAATTCTTGATGATGGCCATTCTTTCTGGAATATGATGGAACCTCAAAACTGCTTTAATTTGCAGTTCTCTAATGGCCAGTGACGTTAACTATTTATTTAAGTAGTTATTGACCTTTTGTACTTCTTCTGTGAAGTTTATTTCTTTTGTGCATTTTTAATTAGGTCCTCTATTTTGGGGGTATCTACCTTTTAAAAATTCTTTAGATATTCTAGATCTGAATCCTCTGCCTGACGAATATCTAGAAAATTTTTTCCCATTTTATAGGTTTTATTTTCACTCTGTTGCTCATTTCTCTTTCTCTACAGAAGCTTTTAAAATACGATATTATCCTATTTATTGATCTTCAGCACTATTTCCTGTGTAACTAGGATTCTGTTTAGGAAATCTTTGCCTATAACTATGACTTCAGTAGTTTTACCAGTTTTATCTTTTAGCAGATAAACAAAAGCAAAGCAGGAGGAATCACAATGCCTTAAAGTTATATTAAAAGCTACTGAGACAAAATCATCATGGTACTAGCAAAAAAAAAATCGAGGAGCAGAATAGAGCATTCAGAAACGATTTCAAGCATGTTAAATTACTTGATCATTGACAAAGAGGTCAAAACATATACTTGTATGATAAATAACATTAAAAAAATGAACCAGAAAATATCTCTATTGCAATGTAGTACACATAAGATTTAAAACTGAATGAAACAACACCAATGATAGAAGAAATGTTTGAAATATCTAAGCACATTAAAATTAAAAACATCTGTTCACCAAATGATGAAAAGCTGAACTTTAGAAGCTCAACTTTCTACAATATTATAAAGGAAAATGTGGGCAGGTCTTAAATGTATTTTATTAATAAAGGCAAATCATTAGAAAATAGGTACTTCATAAGAGAATATTTAAATTGTTACTATATATTTAACAGTGAAAATGAAACACAAAAAGGGGGAGAGTATAGGTACAAGAGAGATAAACCAAGACAGATGGACATCAGAGAGATTAATAGTATAGACAAAGATACATACAGACAAGTTACATTAAAGTTTATACTATAAAATAAAAGAAGAATATAGAAGCATGAATTCTTCAACCTAAATTAGGAAAGATGCAATAACCATTGCAGACAATTTAGAGCAGGATTAAAGAACAAAGAAAATATGTAGCAAGCAGTGAAATACAACAATGTAAATGTCTTTGAAAGAAATAGTAACATAAAACCAACAAAAGCAATCAATAAGAAATTCACAAGCAAAATGAGAGAAAAAGAGAAAAAACTGAATAGTCCTTATTTTTGGCCAAAAACAGCAATGACAATTACAGAAAAAAGAAATCAATTGTGCTTGTTGAAAAATATGTTGGAGCAAGAAAAAATTAGTAAGACACAATCCATACAAAAGATTAATATCAATTTTAAATATCAAGAACAATTAAATGTGCCTTTTAAGTATAAAAGTTCTAATTAAAAATAAATTGATAAGTCACAACAGTTTTTACAGAGAAACAGTAACATTTATTGACTGTCAGTAAAAAAGAAATAGGTAATTTAATACATGCAGACATGTTGTTTAGGAAAAATTGAATACACTAAAATACCTGTTCCTAGCAAATTGATGTATAAAAGAAATACAACTTTACATGAATTCCAAATGAGGTTTTCACAGATTTTATGTGTTGACCTTACTTTTCATATAAAAAATAAAAAACAATCATGATGTTGGTGATTTTGAAGAAAGGAAATAAATGAATACCAAACTTATAGGACATGAAGATGAATAAAGAAGACATTATTGAAACTGTAGTTAATTGATAATGAAAACAAAATAGTGAGCCAATGGATTTATCACGTAAATTGGGAGGATGATCTGTTCAAAGAACCAGCTATTAAATTCATTGATTCTTTGTACTGTTTCCTAGTCTCAGTTTTGTTATTTTCTGTTCCTATCAGTATAATTTCATTCTTTGTACTAGTCTAGGTTTGAGTTATTTTCTCTTTTTCCTCGGTCATTTCTGTGAATCATTAAGAAATTTATTGGGCTATTTTCTGAGATGGGCGCTTATAGGTATAAAGTTTCATCTCAGGATCGCTTTCATGGTACATAATAAATTCTGGTATTCTATACTGTAATTATCCTTTATTAATAGGATCTAATTTCTTGATTTCTTCTGTGACCTATTGATTATTAAGTCATTTCTCTATTTACATAGTTTCTGTGGTTTCTTTTGCAGTTGATTTTTACTTTAATTGCACTATGATCTGACAATATGCTTAGGATAATTTTAATGCTTTTGTATTTATTTATGCATGCTTTACGAGGCAGTATGTGGTCAATTCTGACAAAGTTCCATTTGCTACTGAGAAGGATGTGTATTCTGTTATCACGAGGTAGAATGTTATGTTGTAGATATCCATTAAGTCCTTTTGTTAAAAAGTCTGATCAAATTTTGATATTTCTTAATTTATCTTCTCCTTGGTTCTTCTGTCTACTGGTGATTGTGGGGTGTGGTGGTCCCCCACTATACCTGTGCTAATATTTACCTGATTTCGTATACTAAGCAGTGTTCATTTTATGAAGCTGTGTGCATTAGTGTCTGGTGCATATATATTTATAGCTGTTACATTTTCTTACCGAATTGTTCTCTTAACTAATACATGGTAACTATATTTGTTTCCTCTGATCAGTTTGGCTGATGCTAAAACTAAGGTGTTTGTCTAAGAATAGGAAAGCAAGTACAGCTTGTATCAGCTACATTTGCATGGATTTTTTCCATTCTTTGATTTTTTTGGTCCATAAATTTCTTCTCTTTTTTTGGATTAAATATGATTGTTGCATTTACCATTAGATTCTTTTATTTAAGTTTAAAAAGACACAGAAAAGAAAACAAAAAGCAATA
>PVJX010038545.1:0-16266 GCA_004027295.1 Dolichotis patagonum
GTTATCAGAGATTAGAGTTCACCCAGGGGCAGTGTGCGCTAGCTCCTCCCTTCTGGGCCAGTCAACCTTTGCAGGCCTTCACTGCGTCAGTGTGCACTGATCTCAGGGAAGTAACTGGGTCCCCGCCAGGGGCGTGGCCTAGTTCAAGCAGATTCCACCAATCCGCTCGGCGAGGGGAATAACCAGCTGAAGCCACTTCTTTATGGAGTTAGGGCTGTCCTGCCCAAATCCAACATGTCGTCCAGTCGGTTTCCCCTTTCCCGTGGGAGGGTCTTATTCTCATCACTCACCGTGTCCCCGAGAACTGCAGGGCTCCCTGACCTCCGACTTCAGCACAGCTGAGGTGGGAATTCATGGTGCCTCTGGGTGGGTCGTGTGCAGTGCCGGTCCCGGCGAGCTGCACGCCGGGCTGTTCAGCTCTGGGCTCCGGCGGCTCAAGCCAGTCGCTTTGGCTCGGATCGCTTGTTCAGGTTGGGCGGAATTCAGGCATCTCGAGGCGGGTGCCGTGCTCGCCTATCTTATCTTCACTAATAGTAGCCCCAGGACCTCTTATTCGAGCGGGTTTTTGGGCTTTAGTTTCTTTCTGTGTTGTGAGAGTCTATCTCTCTCTGTTTGGGTCTCTCCAGGGTGTTTTATTCTGGCATTTGAACGGTCTCTCTCAGAGAGGGTCTCTCTCCTGCTACCTACCAGTCCGCCATCTTGTCTCCTACCAGGCAGTTATTCTTTCACCGTCCTTTCATCCTAAGAGAAAACAGAGCCTCAGCTGGATTTGGGGGAAGTGTCTCACTTCCTGTCCCGAAGTCACAGAGCCAAGCAGCCGTGCAGGCTTGCAGTGACCCTCAGCCTGTGCTCTCAGGTCTAGCTTTCTGCTCTGCGAGGGGCCAGCATCTAAAACGTGTCACCTGAGGGAGCACCGCTGTGGACAGGACCAGCGGCTCTCCAGCACAGCGCACACATTTGCACACTAATAATGCACCACTGTTCTGGCTGCATTCACACACACTCCCTCATTTATTCATTCAATCCCCATCTAAGACAGCTCCTCTCTCGGGGGTCTTGCTACTTTTTGCCTCAGTTTGTCCAGAGTGATTCTAGCATGGGTGTCCTAAGGGCAGGAGCAGTCCCCGGGAGTGAAGACCATCTCCAAAACCAAGCTGACCTGGTTTCAATCTCAGTGCCACTGCTCAGAAACGGTGTGACTTGGGAACAATCGTGTCACCTCTCAGCCTCCATTTTGTATCTGTACAGTGTGTGGGAGGTGAGAGTGAGGTTGTTCTTACAGCAGTTGTGAGACTCCAATGAGCTTTATCTGGAAAAGTGGGGCCTGGTCACCTCGTCTTCCCGATTGGACCAGCATTCGATAGGTGCTGAGTAGTCATTTAAAATTTTTCAAACAGAAGTTGTTTGCTTGTTGAGTACCAGCAGGAAGACAGGGCAGGGGACACGGGCTCCTGAGAAAGAGGAAGCTGAAGGGCTACGCCTGTCCCAGAAGCGCTATCTGTCCAGGCCCCAGGAGTGGGGCGGGTGTGGAGGCCAGGGCACCCCACTGCTCTGAGGTGAGTGGTGTGTAGTGGAGTTCCTATCCCTCTCCTTGCCTCCATGGTCCACCCCACACTTCCCCAGCAACTCTATGGAGGAAGGAGGCAGAGCCGCTGTATATTCCCATTTTACAAAAAGGGGTAAGTGGAGGCAGTGGGATTTGCTAATGTGCCCTCTGCTGGTGGGAGGGGTATCACAGAAGATCCTGAAGTCTCTGTGGCAGGCTGGTGGCACACCAAGGGTGGTAGGCAGCCACGTGAGCACTTCTGCCATCTCCAGTGAGGGATGCACTGCTCTGGTGAGAAGGGCCTTGCTCAAGGTGACCATGAGCCCCTGGCTTCTCAGTGTGCAGGTGAATGGGCCCAGTCAATCCTGGGAGGACGGAGTTCAGGCCCGCCTTGGTGAGCATGAGCTTTCTAGATGCGCACGGAGTGTGATGGCCACTTTACTCAGGGAACCAGCAGCTAAGAGCAATGCCTGGCTGTTAGCTGCTCAGTGCCTGTGGGTGACCTTGCTGTGCGCCTTCCCTGGGTGAGGGGAGCCGGTGGGCAAGGTTTAATAACAGAAGAAGACGGGGCACATGCGTGCACATGTGTGAGTATCTTCTCAGCTTCTTCAGTAGAAAGAGGGCATCCAGCCGAGTCCTCCCTTCTGTTCTGTGAACCCTTACCCAGATAGGGAAACCTGGGAGAGACTGACGTGTGGCCGGAAGCCCTGGGATCGAAGCTGGGACCTGTTTCTGTCCAGTCTCTCTGACTCATCTACCCACGGTTAGTTACACCAATACTAACTACCAGGCTATCGAGTATTGTTTTAAGTACATAGCTATATCAACCCTGGTAGCTCTCATTTTGTAGACGGGAAGACTGAAGCACAGAGAACTTAAACAGTCCAAGGTCACACAACTAACAAGCAGTGGAGTCGAGATCCCAAATCTGCTCCTGACATCGATTGTTCCCTCCTCTCCCTCGGCCACAGAGAGTCACATGTGTTAGGACATAAAGCACCTTGGCATCTGTTAGGGGACAGGAAAAGTGTGGGCAAAGTGCCGTGGGCTTCTGAGAAGGAAAAAGGACCACAGTATGTGGTATGTACATAGTATGTGGTGTGCGTGTGTGCGTGTGTGTGTGTGTGAAGGGTCATGGAGGAGGTGACAGGGGCCAAAAGAGTGGGGAGAGTGTTCTGGATAAGTGGGCTAAGATGAACAGAGGGACAGAGGTGGACAAATGCTGTGGATACATAACTGGGTTAGGCTGTAAAAGGGGCAAAGTATCGACATGCAAAATGAAACCGAGGGTGGTTGGGAGAGCAAGGCTGTGAGTGACGCGCTCTGAAACGTGTTTCTGGAAGGCAAATCTGGCAGCGGTGGGGGAACATAGGTCAAGGGATGAGACAGGAGGAACAATGAGATGAGAGCAAGGAGGGGGCTGAGGTGGGAGGACACAGGGATAAGTCAACAGGGCTGAAAGGGAACTGGGCTTTCTGGTCAAGAAAACTGAGAGATGGAGATGTCATTGTCAGAATAGGGACTCACAGCACTGTCTCCAGCTCCTACAGCAGTGTCTGGCACATAATAGGTAATCACTAAATACTTGTGCAATAAACAAGCAAATCAGTCATCTCGTGCTGCAGGGGCATCGTGGGACAAGAATCCAGCCGGGTTGGAGATCAGGAGGGACATCTGAGCAAACAAGAATCTCCTACATTTGGAAACCTGCAGTATGAATCTGAGAGTGTCTGAGACAGTCCAGAGAGAGAAAGTGCAGAGAGAACGCTGGCTCACTGTGTCTCCAGTACCCAGGACAGAACCTGGCACATAGGGAGAATCTGCTCTACCTTGGAGTGAAACTTCCTGTGCATGAGAGGCAGAGTGGGAAGCAGGAGTTGGTGTCTGAACTGGATCCAGCCCCGTAGGCTGCCCTAGCATCTTGCTTGCTGTGTTGTGATTCCCTGGAAACTCTTGGCAGAAGGAAGTGGGAGTGCAGGGAAGAGACCGCAGGTATAGAGACTTGGCCAAGAACAGGGGCGGCCGGACTTCCTGGGGCTCGTGAGCAGCAATGAGGAGGTACCCTGCAGAAGAGCCCCCAGTGCCTCAGTGTCCTGGCATGCTGCTGACCGGCCTTTGCTGTCTGTGGCAGAAGAGGCCCCACCCCGGACCTGCCAGTGAGCCTGGAGACTGTCAGGCTCAGCCCTTCCCAACTCAGGCTTTTAATAGGTGCCTATTTTTGCAACAGGGTCACACCTCACTCTTCAAGGGTTGTCCATGCTGAGGGCCCTTTTCATTTAGGCTAAGTCTTCAAGGGTTAGTTAGCTTAGAGCATTTAGCTTAACAAATGTTTTGAACACTTCCAGTACCAGGTGCCATTCTAGTTCTGAGGATAGAGCTTAGACCTGGACATTGTGGGCCTCACAATTTGTTCATGGTGGAAGCAGAAGGTAAACACTGTACCTTCAGTGTTTACCAACCTTGTAACTGCACAATGTTGTAGGCAGGCCAAGGAATAACAGTACTGGCATGATTTGGGTAGCGTCACTGGGAAAGCGATATTTTGGCTGGGTTTGGGAGGAGGACACCATTCCTCAGTGGACAGCTGGAGGCTGGGAGTTGAAGATGTCCAGGCAGACGGAACAGCACGGGCCACGGTCCTGAGGTTGTAATGACCTTGCTGCACGCTGGGCTGGATGAGAGATGGGAAGGCACCCAACTCTGACTGTTTTTAGGAGTTGACTTTTGTTTCTCTCAGGACCTTGGGAAGCCACTGAAGATTTTTACAGGGAAGTGCTATGTACCAAACAGTCTCTCTGACTTTCTATGTGGGACAGATTGGAAAAGAACGTGAGCATTTTTGTTGGGGTGACTTACTTTTCATCTCCACCATACTTATGGGGAATTTGAGATAAGACAACAGCTAGAACATTGAATTGAAGGACAGTGTATCAGAGGAGGCACAGATGCACATTTTTCTTCTTCGGAAATATATGAGCTCACGATGTGGCCTCAGGAAAACAGGATTCAGATCAGGACTGGAGAGAGATGAGAAAGACACGGGATGTTTTGCACGCTGCATACGTCTCTTCCAGCCACCCCTGCACCCAAAACAGTCCTTATATTTTATCCAAGGCCAATTTTCTTTTCTTTCTTTTTTTTTTTTTTTAGGAGAAAATACTTTTATTTTTTTAAATTTTATGTTAAAGGGGGTAAAATTAAACACAACAAAACAGAACAGAACGGGACATAAGAAAGCATAAATTTCAAAGCTAGACAACCAGAGATCTTCACTATCTGTCATATTGTCTTTTGTTTTCTTCCAAATGGTTGTCCATATCTTCGCATACGGGGAGTTTCTACTAAATAACATAGCCAATCTTTTCACAAGATGTGTAGTTCACTGGCTTCCACTTGCTAGGCCGGGGGGAGAGGGAGGGGGGGACAGGGGACAGGACAACATGAGATGTTTGATTCTCAGCCCGCATAGCTGCAGGATCACAGCTGCCCCCCAGAGAGAGGGGATCTCCTTGTTCTCCCGGCACCCCGAGTCAACTGCACGGTGCAGGTCCCGACATACCAGGGTCTCTGTCCTTCAGGCTGCCGAAAGTCTACAGTGCTTATATTTTGTCCAAGGCCAATTTTTTTTTCTTATCACAATCCCAACCTTCAGTTTTCTCAGCTGGATCCCCGTCCATTCTGAGCAGCTGTGAGGTGCAGTGCCCATTCTCAGGTTTCTCCATTTCTTTGATGGAAACCCCCAGCCTTCCTGCCTTGATATTCTGTTTTCTGAGAGCCATTTATCTGTGGCTTGGACCACCAGGGTCCATAGTTGAAATAGGGTCTAAACAGCCCAGACAAAGTGGAAAATGTCCCGCCATCCAGTCAGTAGTGGTTGGGGAGGAGACTGAGTTAATGATCTTCCAGACTGCAGAGACCTGAGAGCAAGGCCCGGGCAGTTTCTGCTCATCACCGCCCTGCTGCTACTTGCCTGGAATCCTCCATAAACACTTGTTCTGTGGATAATTTACCACGGTTTTCCACCGCTGAGGTGCTGTCAACTGTAGAAACTGCCAATCCATTTACAGCTTTTTAGGAAAGTAGACATGACATTAAATGCATATGTCCATTAAAAGATGCGTCCTGATGATAGAAAAGTAAAATGTGAAAAAACAATACAAGCACTTAAGAATCAAAAACTTGCATTATAAAAATCGCTCCCTCCAAGAACCAGTTTGTACATGGGCCCCTGTGGCCAATTCAGCTGTGGAGGACCCATTGCTACCTCAGTCTCCTGCCTGTCCCTCAGGCCTGTGGACTCAGGAGCCCGCTCCTCCTCTCCTCCAGGAGGTGACTGCAGCCCCGTCAGCAGGGTGCATGCGTGAGCTCCCCGTGCCAGCTCGCCACCGACTTCGTAAATGACCAGCTCCGTGGCACATTTTCTTTGGAGTTTATAGGAATAATGAAAGTGACATAGGAGTGGGCAGCCAGATCTAAATGAAAGGACAAATGTAGTTGGCCAAAATGAACAATTATAGGAAACAAAGGGAAAATAACGATTAAAGATCTTTCATTACAGCCGGCTAATTATCATGAGTTCTGGACTTAACTGTTCAGGCATAGAATTAAAAACCTTAATTATATTGTCACCTTTGTCTCTCAGCTCCCATTGCCACAAATGAATCCATTTACTGTAAGTGCCGCTGATGAGCAGAAATTGATGGCAGTCCCAGTGAGGTGGGAGAGGAGGCCCAGGAGTGTGAAGAGGAGGGGTGCGCCAGGCAGCGCCACCAGCCCTGCACAGCTGGGCGGCATCTGCATTCCAGGACATTATAAATTAGAAACACTTTTAATGAGACAAATACAGGTTTGATGGATTTTATGATTTCTTCTCCCCTTCAAACCACTAACAATGCTCCTCCTCTTTCTTCCTTTCCGTTGGAGCTGGGCTCTCGTTAAGTGATTGCATTAATGGTCTTTGGAGACAGGCTGAGTGCGGGAGGACAAGGAGACCTCCCTTGTGAGGGCACTGGAAGGCTCTTGTCTCTGAAGGAAGACAGTTTTTGGTTGCTGTTCCAAATGGGAGCCTTTTAAAGCCCAGAGAAATGAGAGGAACACAAGGACATTCTGAGAGCAGGGAAATTGGAAAAGAAAGCAGCTGGGAGGCTGGGGGAGGACCCCTAAATACTAGCCAGCTGGTCAGTTTGAGAGGGCAGCAATTCAGTGGGAGCCCAGCACAGCTACTGGAGAGATGGCCATGCCACCCGCTTCTTAATTTCAGGGTTATGGTACAGCTGGGGTTGAGGAGCCCTGGAAGTATAATTAAATCTAGAAATATAATTCTGCTCCCAAATCCAAGAGCTGGACTGCCTGGGTTTGAATTCTGGCTCCCTTTCTTTCTGGTGGCTCTGGGCGATTTATCTACTTTACTTTGCCTCAGTTTCCTCATCTGTAAGACGGAGGTATTGGTAGTACCTGCCTCATAGGACTGTTATGAGAATTAAAAGTTAGCTCTTAAGCATAAAGCATGGAACAATGCCTGGTATTCTAAGAACCACATAAGCAAATGTTGACTATACCAAGTGAAACACAGCACTGAATTCAAAAGTTAAGTTTCCCACTTAGTGGCAGTACAGCCTTGGACGTGTGACTTAACTTTTCTCTCTGTAAAGCAGGAGGAGCCTCAGTATGTCCCGTTAGAGGTTTGCACTAGGTCGTCAGTGAGAAAAGTCGAGTGTCCAGCCGCTCTGTACTGGCCTGTGTAGCACCAGGTGTGCTCCCCTGGCGTCTGTTTCAGTGCTTCAGAGAGAAAAGCAGATGTGTGATCCTGGAGAAAGGTCACCTCAAACAAACGACAGGCCATCCGCTAACACACTCAGTGGCCATGCTGTCTTGGGTGGAGGGGTTGTTTCTGGAGGCAGGTGCTGGGCTGGGCGTGTGGTGGGAGCACAGGCAATGTGGCTGCCCGGCTGGACAGGAGTGGCACTCTCTGCAGCTCCGTGCATTCTGGGGATGGAGTGCAGCCCACCCCGATGTCAGTGGCACTCCTAGCTCCTGTCTTTGGGAAAGTCGGGAGACGGTGTTGCCATGGTGATGTGAAGGAGTTAATGGGATGGAACTCCTCACAGGGCTGGTGGTGGGGTGGCAGCAGTGGCTGCACAGACGCTGAAAACAAAAGGGGGAGCACCTCAGCCTCTCAAGGTCGCCACCAAACCGGGGTTCAAACTCTGCGGCAGAGAGCAGGAGGGGGCCCGCTGCTGAGAGGCCTTTCCTCCCGCTGCCTGGCTGCTCCCTCTGCTTCCGGATCCCAAGGTTTCCCGCTTCAGGGAAGGGTCCTGAGGAAGGACAAAGACAAGGACAGGAGGAGATGTCAGGGAGACGCCGAACAGCTGGGAGGAAGGAAAGCGACACTGGTGAGGAGCAGGGAGCAAGAGACAGGAGGGAAAATTCCTCACCTGGGTGTGCACGGAAGAGTCTCCTCACTCCTGTCAGCCTTCCCTCGACAGGAGGTTGCAGGTTGCAGACGCTAGGTCTTATGTCAGACCTGGGGCTTGTGCCCCTCATCACCTTTATTTCTCTAAAAACCTTGGGGATAAGCAAAGCAAGGCTTCTTACACTCATTTTACTGATGAGCAGCTGAGGACTCTTGGAGGTGAGAAAGCCTTCTTCAGTGACAGAGCTAGGGCTTTTGCCTCTGGGTCTCCAAAACTGGAAAGCCCTTGGGGTGAAGGGTGGGCGGACCTCCATGCTGCCTTCAGTTCAGGCAGGAGCCAGGACCCTTCCTCAGCCTTCAAATCAGGTCTCTGCATAGCTGGACTCACCTGGTGAAGCAGCTGCTCCTTTGGACACGATCCATCCCCTCTGCCCCCCACCCTGGGCCCGCGCAGCTGATGGGTGCTTGCTGGAGAGGCACTGGCTGGGCATTAGGAAAGAGCTGGCCTGGACCCTTTCCCCCCACGAACTCTCTGTGGGACCTTCTGAGCTTCGGCTTCCTCTGCTGTAAAATGGAGACACGCATGGCTTGCCTTCTGTGTTAGTGAACGTTCCCATTGCCGGGATACGAGGTCTGGGACTCATACCTTAAAGAAGGAGAGGTTTAATTTAACTTATAATTTCAGGAGATTCAGTCCATGGTTGATTGTCTACAAGGCAGAAACACCATGGTGGAAGTGTGTGGTGGAGGAAAGACGCTTAGTTCATGGTGGCGGAGAAGCAGAGCAGAACAGTGACAGAGAGAAAGGGGTAAAGGACCATATGCAGGACCCAAAGTCAGACTTTCATGATGCATCCAAGCACACCCAAGAGCATACTTTGCTGATCTGTGAAGCATTTCTTAATCCAGTGAAGTTGGTAAATGAGGGTTAATGATCACACTTTGTTTCCCACATTGCAGTTGATTGTGGGTGTTGAACTATTTAGTAAGTTTTGGTACTAAGGTTGTAAAGCTGAGCTGGGATGCTGGGATGTGTAGCCTGGTGCTACCATGGTCTCTGAAATTCTTGATAAACCCTGAGCTCCTCAGCCTATCCTAGAGCATCTTCCCTGCTCTCCCAAGAACTCCTCCCCATCTAGCAACTCTTCTGTTTGCTCTACAAATCACCTTTTCCCAGACTCCTGAGACCATGATACACTTGAGTCTTTTTCTAGATGGATGATCCTGCAGTAAAGTGGAACAGAGAGGAGGCACAGTCTTGGTGATCAATAAAGCATCTATAGATGGAAGAACCAACAGCAACAGTGCCCCTGTGTATTGCCCTTCCTCACTTAGACGAAGCATCTGAATGCTCAGAGAGCATTTGCTGGAAGCCATTGGTTGTGAGCTGTAATCTGTCCTCACTGCTCAGATGTGGAGGCTGAGGCTCACAGTAAGCAAGTGGCTCACTGAAGTTCCCTCTGCAGGCTGGTGTAGAGGTCCCTGTCCCTGGTTCCTGGTTCAGTGTGATGCTGTTTCCCCATTATTCAGTAGAATCCTACTTTTGAGGCCAGGTAGGTTGGTGGGAGTTACCTCTATAAATCAGGGTTCATATCACTATACATAATAGCAATAACGTTAGCTGTTTAAGGAAAAAAGGGATTTAAGATAGAGGACTAGGTGTTTATAGATTCTCAGATGGGCTGGAGGAGCAGGACCTCAGCTGGATCTACAGAAATGCTTCCTGAGCCCACACTGAAGAGATGGCCTGTCAGGAGAAAGTCCTCACCTCTGCCACGGCCAGGAAAGTGGGAGAACTTGGGAGCAACCACCAGATAGCCCACAGCAGTAAAATGCAAAGTCCAAGACTTTGTTTCTTGACATACTGAGATTTCTGTGAATGTTTCTGCACCAGCTGAAAGATCAGAAGCAGTGGAAGTGCAGACCTCGCCTCAGCTTCCTCTGCCAAATGCACTTCCTCAGGCGCATTGAAGGAGGGTAGAAAAGATGTTGAATACTGAGCTAAGGCCAAGAGTCCAGGTACTAAATCAGACTAGGTAGGTTGCTTTTCCCTATAGTAACCCACTAAAAGAAAAGGTACACTGCACTCAGAACCCAGCATTTTGAGATGCCAAGATGCTACTCTATCACTAGCCAGAGAGCGACCTTGGACAGCTCCCCACATGCATAGGAGGACACATTCAAAAGAAGCTCCAAGTTCTGATGGGAAAGAGCTTCCACAACCTAATCTGTGCCTGAGTTTGTGTATCACCGTGGTTCAGACTGTGGTTTCTGGGTCAGGCCTCTTGCCACCTGGGTTATCATTCTGTGATCTTGCTTTGTTCTGCCACTATTTGCAGAAGTGGTTAAAATCAGGGTAGGTGAATCCGTATCTGTCAGTCAAATATATGCTCTTCCCACTACACCAGAGCTACTTCCAAGCTGGGGGTGATCAGCATCCTCTGGGCTGTGATTTCCCTCTGCCCTCTCCTTCATTAAGATGAGGAACTGACTCAGAGATGAGGTGAGGTGGTGTCCCAACCAAGGGGTCAGCAGGGAAGTCTGCTACACAGGGTTCGTGTGACCTTGGTTGGCTGTTGATCTCAGTTCTACTGATCTCATCAGTCAACTTGCTGTCCTCCCAGTGGCACATCTGAGGTAAAGTTGGGGATGGAGAGAGATGCCACCCACACCAAGTGCTCAGCACCGGCCTAGCACCAAGTACAAGTTCAATAAGCAACCACTTTGCTGTCATCATTGTCTTTGCTTCAAATCAATGTCCTTACTGATGTGTCATAACTAGTGTGTCATCATTTCTTTGTCTCTTTGTGTGAGTGTCACCATGGGGTCTGATCCTAAGCTCACTGAACACAACTGTGTGGTAACCATTTCATGCCTGACAAGCAGCTGGTTTTGGAGTATGAACAAAGGGGTGGGTGAGTGAGCTCATTGAGTCAGGGTTTCTTGGCTCTGGCTTTGCAGTGAAAAGTACTGATGCCAGCTCTGCTGGCAGAGAGTAGACATAATTTGTCCAGGCTGGATCCTGGGCATCATATTTTATTCATTTATTTCTTTTATAGCTCCCCAGTGATGCTAATGTGTAGCCCAGGCTGAGACACAGTGGACCAGGTGTTCTGCTATGACCTGATTGGTTAGAACAGAATAATGATGACCATTACATCTTCCCAGGGTATGTAGCTGGTTTCACCAAGTCTTCTCAGGGTAAGCATTAAGATCCTGTCTTTGTGGATGAGAAAACTAGGGCTTAGTTAGTTGTGTGATTCTGCCTTGTCCAACTGGATGCGCAGTGAGAAGACAGAAGAATATAACTTTCATAGTCTTGCTTTATGAATCTCCTTGTTATGGCTGCGATCTAGATGGCTCCCAAAGCCTCATGCACTACTAGGTGGGGCTTTTCTGAGGTGGCTGAATCTAGGGTGTGTTAGTATAGGTTAAAGTATGTGATAACTAAATTAGTCTGCTAATTATTTTAGCATAATTCTGAGTATGGATAATGGGAAGGTACCAACCAATAGGCTTGTAGTCTGAGTGGGATAAAATGGAAAGGGAAGCTCATTGCTTGCTGCTTCCTGCCTGCCATTCCATGAACTGTTTCCCTTCTGCCATGCCACCCTGCCTTGGAGCCAGGCAACTAGGTATGAAACCTCCACATGCTGTGAGCTAAAAATAAGTCTTTTCTCTTTTAACTTGAGGGTGTTGGGTATTTTGTCCTAGAAACCAGAAAAGTGACAAGTCACCCTCTAAGAAGTTTTACCAGCAATGGAAAATCTTCCTCCAGGCCAGTTAGCTCTTGCAGGAACAGAGGGTTTGGGCTGTCTAGTGCCAGGCGAACTGTCTTTCCTCCTCTGATCCCAGTCACCTCTTATCTCCCGCTGCAGGCACTTGCAGGGGCCTTGCCATCCTTTGAGGCAGGCTTTAGCTTGTCTAGGCACTGGTAAAGAGGCCTGGAGTGAAAAGGAGGGAATTCCTTACAGAGAAAAGTGCAGTTCCTTCCAGCGGTTATCAGCATGGCGACCTCTTGAGCTCTTGAGCCCTGAGAGCAGAGTGTCACATGGGCAGGGAGTGGAGACTGGCTCCGGGATCCTTCCTGTAAGGATTTTACCTCCCGCCCAGTGATGGGGCACATTCATCATACTCAGAGTCTCAAGCATTGAAGAGTTGGGATTATGGATGGCAGCAGAAGAAAAATGGAGCTCCGGCTCCTGAGTAAATGAATTTATCTGTTCCCAGGCCTGGATTGAACCACACTGGCTGGGGGAAGTCATTTATCTCTTTGAGAGATGATTTCAGAAATGCAGTTGTGGATGTGTCATTTCTGTGTTTTCCAATTTAAGGGTGAGAGAGGAAAAGCCGAAGTGTCTTCTGCCTTAGGCTGCTGGGTGAACAACTGCTCCTGCCTGACAACGGAGTCCAGGCACTGGGTGCTAATTACTATATCCTTTTCCGAACTGGAGTCTGGGTTGTTCCTCTTCACTTCCTTTTGATTATCTCAGGGCAATTTTGAAAGAGCCAGGGACAAATTAAGCAGAGCTGGTATGCACATTATTACGGCCTCTCTCTGGGCTTAAATGGCTCTCTTGAAAATAGGCCTTTTTATTTATCTTCTCTTCTCCTCTCCTTAAATTGTAGCCCAGCTCTGAAGGCGTGGATTGATTGTGCATATCCTTTGCCTTGTAATGAGCCTGTTTATCACTTCTGTGCTTCTGGAAATAGGAGCGAACATACGGCTGTTGGGGCCAGCGTGCCTCCCACCCACCTCTCCTGTCCACTCAGGCCAAAGGCAGCCCTGCTTCTAGCTCTTCAATTTTTAAAGAAGCTGCTTACACTGTGCACTGGGGAGCAGTGACTGGGAAGTGTATGCTGTGAGTGTCTTGAGTTTTATTTCCTTACAAGTGGCTAATCCTTGGCTCCCTGGCAGGGGCTGCTCAAGGTCCATTTAGATGAAGGAAGCTGCACCCATTGGCTTCCTGGCCACAGCACGATGGTGGCATCACCACACGTGTGCTCCAGGCCCTGAAAGAGGACGCTGTTCTCAGGTGCACTTCCCCAGACAGGGTAAAGAATTCTTTTCTGAGACAGTGGTTATTACCCTGACCTCTAAGTCAGAGTTAATGGGAAAGCTGGGACCAGAACCTAGGCTATTGATGTTTCTTCCTTTAGTCTTCCTCTGATCTTCAGATGCTGATATTTTAACTCTTTGGCAACTTTCTGAGGGAGGGTTGGAAAGACAGTCTGTACTGTGACTTGGGTAGAGGCGTTCTGCAGGCAATGTGGCTCTTTCAGGGTACCCCAAGTAGACTTCAAGTGGGAGAGAATAATGCTGGTTAACCCACATTGGTGCTCTGTGTGAGGCCTGGGCCAAGTGCACACAATATCCTGAACCACTGAATCCTCATAACAGCCTTGGGCCCTGTCATAGAGATGAAATTGCTGAGGCACAGAGAGGTTATGCAACCTGTCCATGCCTGCGCTGCTGGTGAGTGAGGAGGCCTAAGCTGGGCTCTTAACTTCTGCCTCGGGAGCCTGGGCCAGGTTTTGCGAGATGGGCGTGGAACCATCTGTTGATGGGTCCCAGGTGGCCTCTGCCACGACCCTGCCTTTCAGCTGGCCACATTCTAGCCTGTCCACCAGTGTCTTGCTGGCCACATTCTAGCCTGTCCACCAGTGTCATGCTTGTAGTGTGGCTCAGCTCTACTGCACCCCACAGGGACTATCGTAACCCAGAAAACTTCTCAACATAGCAGGCCCTGGTCCCCTCCTACCTCCTTTTATGGCTCCCAAATGTTTGGGTACTCCCAACTCTTCTATACCATCTCCCACCACACTTTTCACGGATCCTTACTAGCCAGATAGAGGGACTTATTGCCTTCTCCTTTCAGTCTCTCTCTTTCTCTCTCTCTGCTACTGAGCATTGAACACAGAGCCTTCTCACACTGAACTATATCCCCAGCCCTTTTTTATTTTTTATTTTGATCCAGTGTCTCATTAAGTTGCCCAGGCTGGGCTTGAACTTGCCATCTCTTCTTGCCTCAGCCTCCCAAGTGCTGGAAATACTGGTGCATGCGGCCATATCTTCCTGGCCTACTGACGTCTCTGTCTTTTTCTCCATCAAATATTCTTTTCCATTGTGTCTTCTCAGGCCCTGTAGGTGGCACATATTTATCAGATAGATGTGTGTGCATGTTATCGTGTTGAAAGGAAGTTTTAACGTTTTTGTTTTTATATCACACACACAAAAATATAAACTTACTTTAGAAAATTTGGAAAACTAGACAATCACTCTGAAGAAATAACCTGAAATCCTAGATCCATTGTCAATATTTTGGTATATCTTTTCGATCTATAGTCTCTCATTTTTTATTGTGATATTCCTTAAGTGCAGATAGATTAGAGAGTAATATAGCATTCCTCTGTGAACCTTCTCTTTAATCAATCCAGTAGTTTTCTATGTATAATTGCAAATTTATTTTAAATACTTTAGTATGAAAATATGCAAATTGCTTACACTGCTTCCCTTCCCAACCTCTCTCCCATGATTAATCACAAATATTTTCTTTGGTTAAAACATATTCTTCAAGAAGATACACAATAGCTTATTCAGTTAACCAATCCGTTTCTTGGCACATTTATAATTATTATAAGCAGTGCAGCATATCTATGACTATTTACTAAAAGTATATTCAAAGAAGTAGAATCATAGGGTCAGAGAATATTAACATTTTGTTATATTCTGCTAAATTGGCTTTTCAAATAATTATGCTCATTTGCATTTGCATAAGCAGCATATGAGAATATCAGTTTTGACTCATCTTAGCAAGTATGGAGTATTATCACATTTATAAAATGTTGCTAGTTATGAATGAGTGAAGGAATGAATGAAAAGAGTCTTTTGCAGAGCATTAATATCTTCCAGAGATGCTGCCATTGCATGCCCAGTCTCCGGTGCCAGTTCAGCTTCCCCATGCTGTGTATGTGTGTCTTGGGCTCTGGGGGCATTGAAGCCAGAGGGCTCACTTCCAGACTATGTCAGTGTGGCTTTTAGACATTAGCCAAGTCTGTGAGGTGACTATGCAGCCAAAGTAATCACCCTTCCCTGGTCCAAGCTAACGTGCTCCTCCCTAGCTGCTTGGATCAATACCATACTTACTGCAGATTAGCTAAATGAGCCAGCGCAGCTGGGAATGAGCTTCCAGAGACAATTACTAGGGCGAATGCAGCCATATTTTAGTGGACACCACATGCATGAGCTTCTTTGCAAATATCAATATATATTTGCTTGCTTGACAAAAATAGATCAGACCTAAGTCAGGAGATTAATCCAAATGATTGGACTGTAAATGATCCTTGTTGTGCAAAGTGTGTTGAAACCTTGACCTTTTTCATGGTTGCTGTTGTTCAGATTGTGCTGAAAGTAGCCCAAAGCAGACTGGTGGTTGGTGTATGCTGTTGTCTGCAAGTTCATTGTGGGTAGAAATTGTAATGACGCTGTTGATATTTGTGTAGTATTAGCTTACTTGATCTTCAATCACAACCTTGGAATGCTCAATAACTGCTTATTAAGTGAATTAACTCCTTCGTTTAGCAAATGACTATGGAGTAGCCTTTATGCACTTAGCATTGCCCTAGGTGCTGGGGAGACAGTAGTCTTTTTCAGTGAATTTACAGCCTGGTGGAGTAAAACTGACAATAAACAAAGCAAAATGCAAATGGTAAGGAATGTCACACTGATACAAAAGGGCCACAAGAAACCATCAAAGGGCCTCACACAGGGGGAGGAAATGATCCAATTTACACTTTCCAAAGATTGCTCTAGATCCTGGATAGACAATGAGAGGTACTTTATATTCCTTTGATAGAGGGCTCCTGCTGTGCTTTGTGTGGAGCTCTGCTCCCAGGGTGCCCTTCACTCACAGGGCTGGTGCTGGCCTAGACTCGAGGAGAGATGAGTGGCCTAAAGTTCTAAGGGGTTTTTGTTTTGTTTTGTACTAGGAATTTAGTTCCGGGCCTTCACACTGACATATAGTATGTCTCCAATTTTTAATTTAATTCTTTTTATTTTGAGACCAGGCTTTTCTAAGTTGTCCAGGTTGGGCTTGAACTTGCAGTTTCTTTTTATAATTTTATTTAAAGAGGAAAAAACAAAACAAAATAAAACAGAATAAAGGGTAGCAACCATACAGTATTCCAAGGAAAAAAGGAAAAGTACAACAATAAAACCTAAGAAATTATTACTTGACTAATTACATACTGACTTCTTGGAAATAGTTGTTTAAATTACAAAGTTAAAGCATGTAAAGTAGACATTCAA
>PVJX010038546.1:0-16266 GCA_004027295.1 Dolichotis patagonum
GTTTCTTATATTGTTCATTCAGGGATTCTATCTGTTTGCTTTGTTCCTCTAATTTTTTAGCTGTGTTTTCACTAGATGCATTCACTATTTCTTTCACTATTTTTATCAATTCTTCTTTTACCTGGGCAAGTATTTCTGATTTGAATTTCTCCATAGCTTTCCCTATTTGCATATTTATTTCATTTGATATCATTTCAGGCATTTCAGGTGTATGGCTTCTTTTTTATTCTATGTACACGGTTTCTAAGCTTTCTTGGGGAGGGCTAGAGCTTTGAGCCTGCCTTTTGGTCTTTCCTTTTTGTCATTTTTCTATATTTCTTTGCTTTAAGCGGTGTTCCAAAGCTTTCTCTGCATGTGTGATGAATTACCACTTGCACCCTCAGTTCCTGGAGGGGCAGTGGCTCCTCCACAGTCTCTTGGCTTCCTCACAGGGTCCTAACTCCCCTCTGTGGTCTTCTGGCTCCCTAAGTTGTAAGGCAAATGCTGGGTGTGGTCAACCCAGAGCCTGTGGAATCTCAGGCAGGCCAGGCCACTGTACTTTGTCCCAGGCAGGTCTCCAGGAGGTTCCCTGAGAGTGAAGGGTGGGCCTACAGGTCCCAAAAAGTCAGGCCAAAATGCTGGTTTCTGCAAAGTTCCCGGTCCCAAACAGACCTGGCCAAGATGCCTGTCTCCACAAAATTCCCAATCCAAACAGCCCAGGCCTCCTTGGGGGTCCGGGAAGTTCCAGTCCCAAAGAGTCAGGCCGCAATGCTGGTCTCTGGGAGATTTCCTGCAGGTGAAGAGTGGGACTACGGGCCCAAACAGACCTGGCCCAGATGCCTGTCTCAGAGATGTTCCCTGGGGATGAAGGGCAGGCCTACCAGTCCCAAACAGTCGCGCTGAGATGCCGGTCTCCGCAGATTTTCAATCCAAACAGCCCGGGCCACTCTGCACGTCTGGGAGGTTCTAGTCCCAAAGATTCAGGCCGAGATGCTGGTCTCTGGGAGATTTCCTGGGGGTGAAGGGTGGGGCTATGGGCCCAAACAGACCTGGCCCAGATGCCGGTCTCAGGGAAGTTCCCTGCAGATGAAGGGTGGGCCTACCAGTCCCAAACAGTTGGGCTGAGATGCAGGTCTCCGCAGACTTTCAATCCAAACAGCCCGGGCCACTCCCAATATAGAAAATTTGAATTTAAGGTACATCCATTGAGCTAGAAATGTCTCCAACTTGTACTTCTTTATGGCAGTGTAGTACTCCATTGTATAAAAAGCCACGTTTTATTTATCCATTCATTAGTATACGAGCATTGCTCCACATCCAGCATCTGAAGCATCTGAAGCAGATAGCAGTAAGATATGATTTTCATAGGAGTTAGGCCATCCCACTATTATGGCCTTGCTGGTTGCAGCCCATCCATCCTCTCTTGAGATGTGTCCACTCACAGCCTGCAACTTTCCTTAGCAAATGATCTATGTTCCTGGCTTCTTTGAGTTTGTTAGGTCTCCACAGCATCTTAGCCTTCATTCCCACAGCTTCACTCGCAGTCCTGTCAGTGGCTCATTGTCTGACCAAAAAGGCCTTCTTTTAAACACTGGTGGAAGCATCTCTGACCCCACAACTCTTAAATTCTATGAATGGTAAAACCAGAGTCATGCATGTGATGCCAAGGTCTGTTGACAATATGGGCAGAACCAGACCCCTCTTATACAATGACTGCAGTAGCATCTGAGTGCATAGATGGTTGACCACAGTGAACTGCATCCTGGGGAGCCAATTTCTTAGGTGGCCCTTCTGGAAGAGAGCACTCAAGGAATGTTTTCTTAAATGAAAGGTTTACAATTTGCAGCTTTGAATCTGTTATAGATGGAATCTAACTGATTCCTGAGATGCCCTCAAGGTGTGTTTTTTGTTATCCCTACACAAGGCATTCAGTTTCTTTGTAATAGTGCTAATATTTCCAGTAACTACACCCACTCTGGTCCCAAATTTACTCCACAACCGTACTTCGCTGGCACTAATTTACTTAAACTTGTACATGTACAATACTAGTATTTGCTCTGTCTAGGGAAATTACTCCACTTACTTAAATGTGTAGATATATCAGATTTATATAAAGGCTACTAAAAGCGGATATTTGTGGTTTAGATTAAAAATGTTCCCCTCAAATTCTCATATGTATGGAAGGTGATTGAATCACGTGGCTGACATAGCTGACCATTAACAAGTTAGTCCTTATAGTTGTGACCTAGAATGGATTCTTGTCCCTTAGCTCCTCCTTTTATTCTCTGCTTCTTGGACACCATGCGTTGATCACCTCTTTTCTTGTGTCTGCCATGGAGCCAGCTGACCATGGATGAAACTAATGAGCCTAATTAAGCATCTGCTTACTTAAATTATGTGTATTGAGTATTGTGTCTCACCAGTGAGGAAAATGCTAACAAAGTGGTGTTAATTTCCTCACCCGTTGTAGCCAATTAGGAACAGCTTATGGGCATGCACAAGTCCTGAAGCCACAATGAAATATTGAGTTTATTTTATTCTATGCTTTTTGAAATTATATGATCTTAATATGATGAAAGACAGAAAAAAGGGCCTTATTGATATTGTTTTAATACTTGTCCTTCAGATTCCTTTAAGAAAGTAAAAGGGTGCTTCCTCCTCTTATTCTAAAATAACTGTGGGGAAAATATTACTAAACTATTTCTACTAAAGCAAAATATACAAAAGTAAACCAGTTGGTAGGAAGAAGGTTATTTAGATAGTGTGATTA
Organism: Dolichotis patagonum; assembly: GCA_004027295.1. Lineage (NCBI taxonomy): Eukaryota > Metazoa > Chordata > Mammalia > Rodentia > Caviidae > Dolichotis > Dolichotis patagonum. The sequence continues at coordinate 2,750 of PVJX010038546.1, forward strand.
TAAGAAATTTGAGGTCTGAAATGTAGTATTAAAGTAAATCACCAATTGAACTGTGCAGAAGAGTCTTCATTACACAGAGTAAGTATACTAAAATGATAAGGAGGAGACTTGGGTTCTGGTATCGTGTAGTGTGATTTACTTGGATTTAGCTTCCATGCCTATAAAATGAGAAAGGTGAAAAATTATTTCAAAAGTCTACTTGAGGTATACAATGGAAAGACTCTGATCTTTTCCTAGGAGAAGATCTCTACTGAAAATTTGTAAATGGTGTTCAGGATTTTTTAAGGACTCTACCTGACCTCTAAGATCACAGAAGCCCAGAGATGATAATCAACTTGGTCAATGTCACACAGTGAAGTGAGCAGCCGAGTGGTGATGAGGATCTCTTACGGAAGTTCATTCCTCTACTCTGTTCTGGACAAAAGGCCTTGAGACAGAAAGCATCTAACATTCTGTTTTGGCAAAGTGAAGGTTACGTCTTTAATGTCAAATCATTAGGGTTTTTTGATTTCCAGGAAAGTATTTAGCAACTCATTGTGAAAAACCTGCATGTGTGTGTGTGTGTGTGTGTGTGTGTGTGTTTGGGGGAAAGGTCACACAAATCAGGGGAAAAGGATTGATTTTACAGTTTATACATTTGAACTTTGCAAACTAGGTCTTGTTTCACTAGATATCGTGTCGGGCTTCTCAGTGAAGGTACTCTGGAAATTCTGACCCTTACCACCAATATGGTAGTCACAGGTGATTATGTGATGCAATGATCATGAGCTCATGTCTCAGGCTTTATTTTATGAAATACATGAGATCTTCTATTTCACAGGTTTCTGAGACAGTGCTTCTTGATTGAAGACAAAATCTTTGCCCTGGTAGCTGATTGTAGGCCTTCACAGAATCATCACAGCATACATCAAAATCTAGCTGCTAATGACTGAAAATTAAAATGCCCAATTCACTTATTACAAGTAAAATATAATTTTTAAAAGTAAAAAGGAAATATAGCATAACAAGAATACTAAAACTACAAGTAAAATTATTTTTCTTTGTTGTACAAAAGGAAATTATAAAATCACAAAAAAGAGTTTTGTTGAAATGTCTATAAATATAGCAATTTAGTCTTAACTTTCAGTGAAGTATAGAGTAAGTCCTAGGTATCTGTGTTTTAATACATCTCCAGAGATAAGTATGATATGCTTTCTCAGGTGAAAAGTTCTGACTTAAACAATGCTAGGTGCAAGCTAAATTAGCCAAATGATACACAAACTTTTAAAACATGATAACTGAAATTGTCTTATAATGTTAAGGGGACAATAAGGGCACTGGTAAATATGTAGGTCCCTCTTACACATGGGACATTTTATAAAGTATTTATATTAAGTTTACTTCCCTATTATAATTTGATTATCACACAACATATACATGTGTCAAAATAGCACATGTATCTAAAAAATATGTACACTTATTATGTGTCAATCATTAATAAAATAAAAAACAAATAAATATAACAGTACAGGTTGAGAAACTCTTTTGATTAGATATTTTTGTATAACTCAAATAGTAGTATGTTATATAAACCTATTGCTAACAACTTTTTTCTTATAAAGTGACAAAGTTTTTGACTTTACAAGGGCTTATAGGAAATTTTTAATGATAGCTTTAAGTGTAAAATCTTTCAAAATATTACTTCATTTTTCATTTAAGATCCTGTTTATTTTTTATTAAATTGTTTATTGGTACAGTTTAGATAGACATAGTGATCACACTCTTCATTAGGGCATTTGTTCCTGTATATAGTATGTCTTTTTTTTTGAGACTGGGTCTTGCTTTGTAGTTCAGGTTTGACCTTGAACTCACTGTGTAGCTCAGGCTGACATTGAACTGGTAGCAATCCTTTTGCCTTAACCTCCAAGTGCCGGCATTACATGTGTGTACCACCACACCTAGCTCCATTATATGTTTTGATTCTTTGTTCAATTCTCCTCTCTTTCCTTAAATGCCTATTCCCCTCCTAGACATCTTTAGGTTAATGAATGAACCTTGAGACCATACTCTTAAGTGAAATAAATAAGACACACATGTGTAAGTGCATTGCTTCACTGGTGAGAAAAACCAAAAGTGTGAATAAAGTCCAAAACATATAATAGACATTGTGAAATGTTAAGAAAGTGTTCAAATGGAAAGTGAAACTAGGGAGAGGGAAAGGGGAAAGGAAATAAGGGACAAGAACAAAAGGAGGCTAGAAGGAGCAAATGGAAACAAAAGTTTTGTAAATAAGGCTTCTGTTCATTTGTTTTTACCTTTATTAGTACACATTTTCAGTACATGTTGATAATATTCATTGTAGGGAGTTGGTACATGTACATAACCCATTACAATTATTCTTTCTTTCTTTCTTTCTTTCTTTCTTTCTTTCTTTCTTTCTTTCTCTTTCTTTCTTTCTTTCTTTCTTTCTTTCTTTTTGAGATGAGGTCTCGCTATGCAGCTCAGGCTGGCATTGAGCTCACTTTTTAGCACAGACTGGTTTCAAATTTACAGTAATTCTCCTGCCTCAGCCTCCAGAGTGCTGGGATTACAGGCATGTGCCACTACATCCAGGTTTTATTTCTCTCCCTTTCCCCTTCTGTGTATCCTCTTTTGTTTTTATAGTATATTTTTATTTATTTATCTTATAAGCCTATGTACAGGTAATTATCATATGTACAGTTTTAAACCTGACAAACAGGCCAAATTGCCATGTTATGTGAACAATTAACATAGTATTGTGAATCCTGAGAGTGTGAATGCTTGTAGCTTGGCTACCAACAAATATTTTATAATACAATACAATTTAAATACAATGTCATACAAAGAGACAATAAATAAATAGCAAAAACACTACAATATAAGACTTTTTCTTTTCTTTTAGAGAGTAATCTGATAAGATGAGAACAATTTTTTGGAAGTTATTCTGTTGAGAAACACATTCTCTGCTTTGGGGAGCAGATCACAAGGAAGGTAACCTAGAGAAACTGAGTTTTTACTTTGGTGCTTTGGTTCCTGAGTGCTTCATGGACAAATCAGTGCATAATCAGGAGCATTTGACCAAATTTTGCTTCTCTTCATGAACTCCAAATCAGGTGATGAGCACCAATGCATAAATCTTCCCCAGAATCATGGAATGAATTAAGTTGGTGAACTGAGGTGTCATTGTACTTTCTGACATACAACACTATAAGCACATAAGTGTGTGTGTTTTTAAGCCTTCGAAGTATCAATAATTTGTTTTAACACCATAAGAAATGAAAGTGACTGTTTACACCATAATACCTTATTGAGAGCAGACTTATGTTCTAAAAGAAATTGTTTTTAATTTAATTGTCGAATTCTCAGGTTAAATTCTGTATGCAGCATTAAATTGGAGTCCAAAGTAATCACAACCTCTTTGTGATAACTTTATGAATTAGATCGTGAAAACTGAGTCAGTTTGGAAATTTTTAAAACACATATTTGTTCTTTTTCAAATTGTATTTCTGAGAACTTTTCAAAGCCCGGTAGCTGCTCATTTCTTTTTTTTAACCACCTCTTTCCCATTCTGTTAAAAATTATTTTAAATAAGAACAAAAGATATCTTGCTATCCTTTAATCAACAAAACATCTTGCATTACCTTGATACCTCTTGTAGGGCCTCATTTACACATATAAATGATAATTTGGAAAGCAAAATCTTTTCTACTCAGAGAAAACTAGCCATCCATAATTTGATACTGCTTCTGATTTTATTAGATTTGCTCATGGATATACATTATACAGCTATATTCAGCTAAACACATCTCTTACACAACTCAGTAAGGCAGAAATGACAAGAGTAAAACACTGCAAGGAGAGGGAGGGAACTGGGGAAAAAAAGTAAGAATCAAGATATACTATGTACAGGTACAAATTTCCTGTGATGTATGTGATCACTATGCAAATCTAAAATGTACCAATAAAATTAAAAATGAAAAAGAACTCAAAATACTTACACCACCTAAAATAAAAGAAATGAGCAAGTTAAATGAGCAGTCACTTCACAGATGAAGAAGTACAAATGACCAACTAGTATATGAAGAAATTATTCAACATCTCTGGCCATTATAGGACTGCAAGTTAAAAAACACAGAGATTTCATCTTGTCCAAGATAGAGTGGCAATCATCAAGAAATCAAAACAACAAATGCTGGTGGTGTGGCTGTGGTGAAAAAGGGATCTTCTTACATTATTGGTGGAAATGTAAACTGGTATAACCATTATTGAAATTGATATGGAGATTTCTCAAATAACTAAAATTAGAAATTCTGTATGACCCTGCTATACCTTCTCAAGGTAACTTCTCCAAAGAGCTAAGACATAATACTATAGTAACACATACATACCAATATTCATAGCAACATAATTTATGATAGCCAAATCTTAGAAGTAGCTATCCATCAGTCGATGATTGGGTAAAGAAAATGTGCTATTTTCAAGGGAAAACTACTTGGCAATAAAGAAGAACAAATCTGAGATATTTGTAGAAAAATGAATGCACTTAGAAAATATGACGTCAACTGAAGTAAACCAGAAACACAAGGTTAAATAGAATATAGTACCTCTCATTTGAGTAAGGCAAAGTACAAAATAAAAGAATAATATAGAATGCATTGAAAAAGTCAAGGGCATGGATCTCTTGCAAATGGGAAGGATAAGTGGCAAGTGGGAGAATACAGGAAGGGGAAATAAGTAGAATAAAGATATTCCTTGTACCCAAACCTAAACACCTCAATTAATGTAAATATTATATGTTATGAGCATGAGATAAGATTAATAATATCACCAAGAACAATAATGAGGAAAGAGGATTTATGAGTGGGGACTTAGAGGAAGAAAAGGGCATCAAAAAATAAAAGTCCTGTACTCCTCAAGATGATTGCAAACTGTACATATTGTAAACGCATACTAATAAAAAGAATCACAAGATGCGGATATTTTGTTTTGAGTCACCTTGACTGTAGTATTTTGAGGAGCCATCAGAAACTAATACACATCCCAAATTCTACTTCAATTCTTTTTTTTTATTTTAAAGGGAATAAAAGCAAACAATGTAAAACAGAATGAAGCCAATCAAAACAGTACAGTGAAACTGATACAGGACTTCAAAACAGGATTATAGGAAATCAGCCATGCTACTCTAATGCCTCTTATCTTCAAAATTGCTGCCCATGCATTCAGAAATAGTAAAATCAAACAAAACAGAACAGAATACAACCAAATCAAGCAAAACACCGACTAAAACAAAGCAATCAAATGGAACAAAATGAAACAATTAGAACAGTATCAGATTTGAAAAACAAGACAGAAGAAAATCCCCCATATTTGCTATATTGCACATTGTTACCTTCTAAATAGATGCTCAGACTACTGCCTTTAGATGTGCAAAGCCAATCGGACGATATAAGCATTAAGTTGATTATTGTACCTCAGTTGCTATCAACTCAGCCTGTGTTCCTCCAAATCAACCAGTTGCTTGGAAAGGGGAATCAACTATTGCCTCTCAGCCCACAAGCCAACTGGCTCATGGAAAGGGCACTTCCTGTTTCTCCTCCAGGCCCACATTTACCACTGGCTCACAGGAATGGTGCATCTTGTTTCTTTTCCTGACCCACAGTTACCATTGTCTCACAGGAAGGGCGCATCCTGTTTTAACTCCTGGCACACAGTTACCACTGGTTCACAGGAAGGGTACTTCCTCTCTAATTCAATTCATTTCTCAGCATATGTTTCTAAGATAACTCAAAGTAAGGCCCTTGATAAGTACAAAAGATGTAGTGGACATGGAAGTTGAAGCAGCAGATTTATTTTTTCCATTTGTGCTGATGTGGTTCCCCATGAGCTTCTTGTCACATGAAGCACGTGCTTATTATGTTCAGAGGGGTATTATCATTGAGCTAAACTGAATAAAGCTTCATAGGACAAATGAGCTATGATGCTTAAGTCTGGTCAGTAATGAATCCCTTTGATAGAATTTCACTATTACTGTGATTGATTGGTAATAAATAAGCTTCTATCATAAATCACTACAAAATTTGGAAAAACAGTAAACTATTTTTATTCATTGCACAAAAGTCAAAAAATGCAGTGACTTGCTATAAAAGGAAACTTACAAGGTAGCTCACCTATCACTGAAAATCACTGCTTTAGGAAAATGTACAAATAGCACCATGAGCTAGATTCCAGGCAAAACATGTTCTGCATAGCTCATAAGGCAGACATCAGAGTTTATTAAGTATGAAGAAACTTGTTTTTACAAAACAGAACATCAAGGAAGGTAGCAACACTTTCAAAGGTCCATTTTGAGTTTTTGCCGGAGTCTTTGGTTGAGGGCTGGGCTATACATTTACAGAACAGAATTACTTGGGACTGACCAAAGGATTCATACAAGATTGATAGAGGAACAGAGATATTACCAGTTGGCCAGTATTGGGGAACACTGAAGTTCTAGCCAAGAAAAAATGATGAGATTTTTATGCCTTGTTAATATCCTGCACATCTAAACAAAATTACAGTAAGACCAACAATGGATACACTCTGAACTCTCCTACAACTTAGCTCTTACAAGATTTATAATGGAGATATAATTTGGAGATTGATTTCTGAAAATTAAACAGACTTAGGAAAGCCCTTAGAATTTCTGTATAACTAACTTAGCAAAGAATAAAACAAAACTTACAGATTTGCCTATTAGAACAAATAATCAATACCATTCAAGAGTAACTATCAAAACAGTTTACAATGTATCATTACTGTTCAATGTACAGTAAAAATCAATCAATATGCAGAGAAAGACAAAAATTTTACATTAGAGTCAAGGACATAAAAAAGAAGGCAATGGAAACAAATCTCACAACAACCATTCTATTTGCTTAAGTTTATTAAGACTTTAAAGCAATTATTTTATGTACAAAGATGCAAAGGAAAAATGTTCCAATAATGAAAGGAAAATAAGGTCTTCATTTACCTACAGAGAGTAAATATCAGCAGAGAATCAGAAAATATAGAAACAATCAATTGAAATTTTAGAACTTAAAATTACATTTTAAATTGAAAAGAAAAAAACTGAATGAGTTTAGAATTAGTTTCAACATGGTTGAAGACTCAGTGAATTTCAAAAATAGATAAAAAGATATATGTTTAAGACTTTTCTAACATGCTGTTTGATTTCCTTTTAATTATTCTATTCATTTTATTTTAAAGAGAGGAAAAACATAGATAAGAAAAACAAAAAGTAGAAGAGACAAACAACAACAACAAAACCTCAAAACTAAAACATAGGCTTTGAAAAAAAGAGGATAGGAAATTAATAATGGTTGTTGTGTTACATATTATTATCTTCAAAAGAGTTGCTTAGATTACCAGTTATAAACATGCAAAATTGATCTATTTGTATGAGTAGTAACTGTTCTTTTCCAAGAACTAATAGAATTAATAATATAATCATCTTAGCTATTTTATGTATATAAACACAAATTTATATTTTTTATCTTTTCCCTTCCATCTTTGCTCCTTTTCCTATCCCAGGTATTTATCCCCTTTGAGCAGTTTCTTTCCCTTTCACAATATTTAGTGTAGATGTTGGATATTATTTACGCTTTCATTTGCTTACATTAGGGAGAAAATAGGGTATTTACTCATGTAAGTCTGATTTATTTCACTTATGAGTGGAAATCAGTGTGGAGGTTTCTCAAAAAGCTAAGACTCATCTTTAGACACCCATTTTTGGATTGGGTCTTTAAATTTTGGGGGACTTATTTTTTTAATTCTTTATATGCTCCAGATAGAAGTCTTTTCTTTGAGGGAAAGTTGGCTTAGATTTTTCCCAATTAGTGAGTTTTCTTTTCACTATGTTAGAGATTTCTTTTGACATGCAACAACTTTTTAATAAACTGAGATCATAGTTGTTGACTCTGGGAAGTATTTCCCAGGAAGTTTGATTTTTGTTTATGAAGTCTCTGACTGTTCCTATGTCCTCAAGATTTTGACCTAATTTGTCTTCTGGCAGATTTAGTGTTTCTGTTTTAAAATTTAGAATTTGATCCATTTTTACTTTAATTTAGTGCATGGTGATAGGCATAGATCTAGTTTTACTCTTTGGCATGTGGAGAACCAGTTTTTCCAGCACCACTTGTTAAAGAGCTGTCTTTCTTCTCGTGAACATATTTGGCTCTTTTGTTAAAGATAAGGTGACTGAGTGTGTTTGTAGTTGTGATTGTATCTTCTAATCTATTCCATTTTTCTTCAGGTCAATTTTTATGCCAGTACCATGCTGATTTTACCATATTAGCTTTGTAGGATAACTTCAAGTCAGGGATTGTGATTTCTCCTGCCTTGACTTTGTTGTTCAGAATTGCCTTTGCTATTCTAGTCCTCTCCTGGTTCCATATGAATTTTAGAAACAATTTCTCTAGAGCTGTGAGGTATGCTAGTGGTATTTTGATTGGCATTGCATTTAATCTGTATAATGTTTTTGGGAGAATGGACATTTTCCCAATGTTTGTTCTTATCCATGAACACTGAATGTCTTTTCATTTTCTGAAATGCTCTTTGCTTTCTTTTTCCAGAGTAATGGAATTTTCAGTGTATAGTTCTTTTACTTCCTTTGTTAGATTAATTTCAAATTATTTCATTTTGGGGGGGTGCTATTATGAAGGGTGTGGTTTTCCTTACTTCTCTCTCAGTGAGATTATTGTTTGTGTAAAGAAACGTTATTGATTTTTGAGCGTCAATCTTGTATACAGCTACATTATTGAATTTTGTTATTAGGTCTAAAAGTCTTTCAGTGGAGTTTTGGAGGTCTTTTATGTAGAGTATCATGTCATCTGCAAAAAATGATAATTTAAGTTCTTCCTTTCCTATCTTTATTCCTTTTATTTCTCTTTCTTGTTCAATTGTTCAGGCTAATATTTCCAGAACTATATTGAACAGGTGTGCTGATACTGTACATACTTGTTTCTGATTTTATGCTGAGAGTTTTCAGTTTTTGTCCATTTAGTAAGATGTTGCCAGTTAGTTTCTCATATATGGCTTTTATCAGATTGAGGTAAAGACCATCTATTCCAATTTTCCACAAGGTTTTTTATCATGAATCAGTGTTGGATTTTATCAAAAGTTTTTTTGTGTCTATTGAAATAATCACATGATTCTTGTTTCTAGCTCTATTGATATGGTATATTATGTTTTTGTTTTGTATATGTTAAACCATCCCTGAATTACTGGAATGAATCTCATTTAATCACAGTGTTAATCTTCTATATTGTCTTTGCCAGTATTTTATTATGGATTTTTTTGCATCTACATTCATTAGGGAGACTGGCCTGTACTTCTCTTTTTTAGGTTGGTTCTTTCTCTGGTTTTGAAATTAGGGTAATCCTTGCTTCCAGGAATGAGTTAGGGAGAATTGCTTCCCTTTCAACTTCACTGAAGTGTTTGAGGAGTGTTGGCATTACACCTTCTCTAAATTTGTTATAAAATTCAGAGAACTAATTCCATCAGTACAGGGCTTTTCTTTATTGGTAAGATTCTAATTACATTTTCAATTTCATTAACTGAAATTGAGTTTTTCAGAATTTTTATATCTTTTTGAGCCAGCTTTGGTAGTTCCTATATATCTAGAAATCTGCCTGTTTCTTCTGTGTTATCATATCTATGAGAGTAAATGTTTTCAGAGTAGCTTCTGATTACCTTCTGTATTTCCACAGGGTCAGTAATGATTTCAGCCTTTTCATTCCTTATTGCATGAATTTGAGTTTTTTTGTTTTTTCTTTTTTTTTATAACATTGGCTAGGTGCTTATCAATTTAATTTATTCTTTCAAAGAACCAACTCTTTGATTTGTTAATTCTTTGTATTGTTTTCTTAGTCTCAGCTGCATTAATTCTCCTCTGAACTTTTTAATTTCGTTCCATCTTTGGGCTTTGGGCTTGACTTGTACTTTGTTTCCTAGATGTTTGATTTGTATAATCTGGTTGTTTATTTTATTTGTTATATTTTCCTGATGTGAGAATTCACCACAATAAATTTCCCTATGAGAACTGCTTTCATTGTGTCCCATAAAATCCAGTAAGTTGTGTTTGCATTTTGGTTTGCTTATAGATATTTTTTAATTTCTTTTATAATTTTCTCTGTGACACATTGGTTATTAAGGAGAGTATTATTTATTTTGCATGTGTGTATAGAGTTTTTACAGTTTCTTTTTGTCATTAATTTTTAGTTTCATGGCACTATGATGAGATAATATGCATGGAATAATTTTGATTCTTTTCCATTCACTTAAGCATGTTCTTAGGACTAGTATATGATCTATTTTAGAGAGTGTCTCATGTGCAGCTGAGAAGAATGTGTATTGTGAAATTTTTGTTGGAATGCTATGTACACACCTAGTAAATCCATTTGTTCACAAGTTTGATTCAATTCTGTTATTTCTTTGCTGACTTTTTAATCTAGTTGATCCGTCTCTTTGTGTTAATGGGGTATTAAATTTTCCTGTTATAATTGTAGTAGAGCTTATTTGATATTTCATGTCTATTAATGTTTCTCTTATACAATTGGCTGTTCCTATATTTGATGAATATATATTTAAGATTGTTATCTCTCCTTCTTCAAGTTTCCCCCTAACTAGTATGTAGTTACCTTCTTTATCTTTTTTGATCATTCTTGGTTTGAAGTTCATACTGTTGGCAAACTGAAGAGCCTCCCGTGCTTTTTTCTGGGCTCTTGTTCCATGAAGTGTTGTTTTCCATCCTTTGACTTTCAGTCAGTGAATTTCCTTTTGGGTTAGATGGGTTTCTTGTATAAAGAATATTGTTTGATTATATTTCTCAATCCACTCTGCAAGTCTGTTTCTTTCCATTGGTTAATTGAGGCCATTTATATTAATGCTTATAACTGATATATATTGGCTTATTTTTGTCATCTTATCTTTCTTCTGTTGATTCTTTACCTTTTTGCTCTCTTTGTTTTTCTGCATGGTGGTGTCTTTCTCTTGGTGTTCTTGGAATTGTAGTCATTTTTATGTCTATTCAGAATATCTTTCAGTACCCTTTGTAGAGTTGGTTTGTTGGTCACAAAGTTCTTCAGTTGTTCTTTTTTAGTGGAAGTATCTTATTTTTCCATCAATTTTGAAGGATAGTTTTGCAGGGTACATCAATCTGGGTTGTAAGTTGTTTTCTTATAGGATTTGAAATAATTGACTCCATGTTCTTCTTGACTTCATTGTTTGTGTTGAGAAGTCGGCTGTGATTCTGATGGGCTTTCTTTAAAGATTATTTGTTTCTTTTCTCTAACATCTTTTAATGTTTTGTTCTTATGCTGAATTTCAAGGTTATTGATTATTACATGTCTAGATGTAAATTTATTTTAAGTGTGGCTAATTTGAGTTCTGTATGTTTCACTTATCTCTGTCAATTTGTTTTCCTATGCCTGGGAAGTTTTTCTGCTTCAGGTCATTGGGTGGTGCCTTACCAGTTCCTAAGCCTGCAAAGAGCCTCCCCAGCTGAGTGCAATATGCTGGGCAGACCTTCAGCAGCCACATGTGGTGTGCTGAGGTTCTGGCTGCTTGGAGTCACTGGGCACGGGCTTACTCAGTCTCAAGGGGTGCACTGAGGGTTCCTGGTTGGATGGCATATGCTGCGCAGACCTTCAGGAAGCCAAAAGTGGCACACTGAGGCTCCCCAGCTGGGTGGAGTATGCTGGGCAGACTTTCAGCAGACCACATACTGAGCACTGAGACTCCTGGGCTGCTTGATGTCCCTGGGCAGGCTTGGCTTCTTTTATGTGAGTTTTTGGACAAAGGAAAGTGAAAACTCTCTTGATACTTTAAAGGTACACTCATCTTTTCATTTAACTAGTACCTCATCTTTGGGATCACCCATTACAGCAAACAGAGTACTTGACTGTGGTTATATAAATTAGCAATCATTGGGGAAAAATCTTCTGAAAATTTCACTTTCTTCAAGGCAAGATACAGTATAGTTCCTAGAAAGGCTATGAAGACCTTATTCAATGCAGTATCATGATTAAATAGTTGTTTGTACACAGGTTAAGGTACTGGTGTGTCTGGGCTTAGGTTGTGGCTCTACTAATTGGGTGATTATGGGCAAACTATGCAGTTTTTTCATGTGTAATGTTAAATTAATAATATTAGCATGTAACTAATAAAGTTTGGAGTAGTGATATGGGGTTTGTAAAGAATTTACAACAGTGCTTGGCAAATATATTTAGTTGTTATTATTATTTATATTTTTCCCTCAAGTCCCTTAAGAATAGTTTTTCAGAGTTAGGAAAAATAAAAAAAGAATGAATCACTTTCAAAACATTGGTAGAAAACTATGTCATGTCCAAAATCTTCTTAAATGTGCTTTAGGAGATGAAAATTATGACCTTTCCCCTCCTGATCCCTGCTCAGCTGTGTAGATACTGTCTGCATCTTAGAATAGCTGTCCACACCAGATAAACATTACTCTTTGCTACTGGGTGTGTTGCATGTGTAAATACATTGTGGGAACATGGGAGGCTGGTTTTTCAAGTTCCTGTTCCTAGCAGTTCATGAGGAGCAAGTAGCCTAGAATTCTACAGTGTGTGTATCTGAAACAAAAGGGAGCCTACAAAATGTTGTAACCTTCCAATTGAGGAAACTTTGGGGCTGAGGTAAGACTAATGTGTTTAGAGAAACTTCAGTGTGATATCTGCTTTCTTGATTGTTATATTTTTGTGTGTTTGTGCAGGAACATGGTTAGTAGTTTGCTTGTCAGGAAGAAAACAACTCCTTCCACCTCGTGATATTGGATTTTACAGTCAAAGGAAATAGAGAAGCATATATGCGGAAAGAATATTTTACCCTTTAACCTGCTATAAATTTGGTGGGTTGGGATGAGAAACATGAGTATTTTCTTGTTATTAGCACTGAATTTAATCTGAAAACTGAAACAATGCATTAGACCTTACTTAAAAATGAATATGCCTAAGTACAATGATGTATCCTAATGACATACAGAAATCAAGCTCACAGCAGGATACTGTAATTTTGCCAAAAACCTCTCACATGTCTCTGTAGATGTACTTTCTCTCAGTTTCTATCATTTATTAGAAATATTGAATGTTGTGTTTACAATTATTGAGTTGTTTTTTACATCCTGTCCCATTCTTGATGTGGATAAATATCTAATATGCTCAGGTGTATGTGTGTGTAAAGTCTGAAAACCTTTGAATAATTTTAACATGAATGTGATATTTTTAATAGCATGAAGAAGTGAGATATTGATTGAAAATATGAATATGTATTGGAAAAATACATGGGGTTTTAAAAATTTTCCTTCAATATAATTTTTAAATTTTTTGTACAATTTTCCTCATTCAAGTAGAGACAAGTTTGCAAAATAATATATTAAAATGCATACCTCTATACAAAATGTTGTAACCTTCCAATTGAGGAAACTGTCAGGCTGAGGTATATAATATATATATATATATAAT
>PVJX010038547.1:0-16267 GCA_004027295.1 Dolichotis patagonum
TCATCTCCAACATTTGTTTGTTCATTTCTTATCTAGTTCATCTGCTTATTTGTGACAGTGAGGCATTGAACACCCCCACTATAACTGTATTGATGTTTATCTGATTTTATGTCCAAGGGTGTATCCTTTATGGGTTCAGCACACCATTATTTGTTGTGTAAATATTTATAAATATTACATTTTCTTGCTAACTCATAAAGTTAACTAATATGATGCGCCCTTTTGTTCTTTTCTGCTCCATTTTGGCTTGAAGTCCAATTAGATTGAAAATAGCACGATTGTTCTTCTCATCTTCAGGCTCTGGTTGCAGGGAATATTGCTTTCCATTTATAAAATCTTTAGTCTATAAGTTTCTTGTTTAATTTTGGATTAAATGCGTTTCTTCTATATAGTGTATAATTGATTTTTGCTTTTGCTTAGTCCAATCTAGCAATCAATCAGTGTCCTTTTATTTGGGAATTGACATCACTCACTTGAGAATCATTAGAGAAATTTTTTGAGTCAGTCTTGTCATTGCATCATTGCAGAGGAGAAATAATCCATGTTTGGATAGGCAGAAAGCAGTCAGCTTGACTCCACTTTTTCCTTTATTATATTCAGACTACAAGCATATTAATTGCTACCAATGATAGTAGTGTTGGCCTTCCCATTATCCACATCTAGAACTGTGCTAAGCCAATCAGGGGAGTAATAAGTAATGATGTGTCCTTAGTTTATATTCATCCACTCTGGTGCAGTTATCTTGAAAAGCCCAACTTGTGAGTGCATGGAGCTTCTGCAGATAGCCAGATATAAGCCATCCTCATGGCCTGAGCATTTTTGGCATGTTGGGTTGGTGGTCATGCATTTATTAACGTGGTCATTGTCAAGGAAATACCCTATTTCCATTAACTGTGAATGGTAGTTTTGTGGGCATATTAATCTGGATTACAAATTGTTTTCCTTTAGGGCTTGTAACTCTTTACTCCATGCTGTTCTGAACTTAAAAGTTTATGTTGGTTAGGAATTTAATTGTAATGCATTTATTTTTACATTTGAATTATTGCTTTGTCTAACACCTTTTAAGATTTGGCCCTTGTGTTGGTCTTGTAGAGTTTCAACAGTAACTTGTTGTGGAGAGGTTCTTTTCTGACTGTGTCTATTTGGGGATTGAATATACCATACTTACCTATATTTTAAATCCCACACCTGAAATTTTACTTGCATGATTTCTATAAAGATCTATTATATTCTTCATGTAGTCTTCTGATTTTTCCTAAATCTAATTAATTATAGGTTAGTATTCTTTGCATTATCTAACAGGTGTTGATCCATTTTCCTTGGTCTCTTGTTTCTAATATATTTCTGAGTGTATATTCACATGAATGAGCCCTACTTTCTTTTCTGACATTAGTGACTTCTGCCAATGCTCTCACCTGATCTTTAAAAATCTCTTGGATTTCTGTTTGCTGCATTTTCATGGACCATTATTTTTGCTAGTCATTCCTATTGTAACATATTGTGTTGTTCAGCTAGCTTTTTATCACATCTTCTTTAAGATCTTTTTGTCTATTAAGTCCATTATCTGTAGTTATGTCATTTTGAGTTCACAAAGCACATTATCAATCTGTTTTTGTTTCTTCTTTTATGTTACATTATAATTTAACTGTTTGGCTAAAAATCTTTCTCCTCATGGATTCCCTGTAGATCAGTTTTGGGGCACTCTCTTTTTTGGAGACATTTTGTTGCCCTGTTTGCCATGTTTAATACTTTGTGTGAGTGGGTGTGTGCATGCAATGCATGTGTGTGTGCACATTAAAGTTTGAGGATTGATAAGAGTGGAGAGAATTTATTGCTAGTATGTAGATCTCTTTAGTCAGGGTCATCTTTCAAGTGATGTGCTCTTTGAATGGTTATCATTAGTACTTGCTTACCTCAACATTGACCACTTCTGTTAATTTGGGGAGGAAAGGGTGTGGTGTAATTGGATTAATACCAATTTCTTAGAAAAAACTGCATTAGTGTTGCTGGCACAAGACAAAGTAGATATTGGCATATACTAAAACTCCACTATAGCAACAGTCATATCACCTAAAACAGGAAAGAAATCAGTAACAATAGACTCAAAGAGAAACTGGATATTGGTGTAATGTAAGAAAAATAAAGTACCAATGTGTCATCTATAAATGTGCATAAATGTAGGAAAAGAATAATGTATACAGAACTGTATACCAGTTATTTACATACAGTAAATATATCCTGAATGAAACAGCTATATTACCATTAACAATAGAAAATAACTAGATAACAACAGAATACAGTCATCTAAATAGCTAAAGATTAATAAAGCCTAGTAGCAACATTAATATTGAAGGAGGGGGGGAAGTGGAAAGGAAAAAAGCAAGATTTTACAAGCAAAGAAATGTAACATGATAAGGAGGTGAAAAAGGTGAGAAAAAGGATTAAGAAATAAAAAATGGATTTCAATAAATGTAATTAAAAAGAAAAAAAAGGAAAAGAGAAAAGAAATTCCTAGACTCCTCAAAAGAGAAACATAAATGTGCAAAAAATTTTCTATTTCTTTAAACCAGTAGTTTTTTTTCCTTGGGGATTGCATTACTGAAATTCATGGATTATGTGGTGACACAGTGAGTAACTATAAGTTCTGTTTTCCATTTGCACTCGTATTTTTTGTGTGTGAATGCTGAGTTCTTCTCTGCATTTCCTGCTAGGTATAGTCAGTCAGTGATGTCTACCTTTGGACTCCAGGCACTCCATCACCCCCCATTTTTCATGTCCCTCTGTGCACCCCAAATCACTGTGCTCTCTGCAAAGCTCAATGACCTACAGGTCTGCAAGGTACCCCTTAAAGTCTCTTTGCACACCTCAGAATGTGGCAGCTGTTTAAACCAAGACATTTCCTTGATCACCTTGTTATATGGGAAAAAGAAAGAACACTGAACTTTGTTCCTAATGTGAGTGGCCAAGGGGGTGATGATAAGCAGTCCACTGGACTTGATGACAGTGCTTTCGATCCCTCCTCAGGAGCCAGCCTGGCTCCTTACTATGGAGGACAAGATGCCTCATACTTCCTGAACTGAACTGAAATGTCTCAGGAGGTCGTTGTGTAGCCAGCATCTTCTCTATGTCTGTATCTCTGGGAAATCTCCTACCCAGGCACCTGAAGTGGAGATATTCTGGGGCTTCTGATTCCTTCAGTGGCTCCGTCTGAAACAGGTACTCCATTTTCAAAACATCTTCTCCTTAATCACTCAGTGGATGCTGCATGGAATTTCTTTTCCAACTATAACCTGCTATGTAGAATCAGTTACTCTCAGAATAAAACCCCATACAGTCTATTTTTGCAGATTACAGTAACTAAGTTTTTTCATTTGGTAGTTTTTTTGTTTTGTTTTGGTTTTATGTTTAGGACAACATTCCTGGACAATTATTTCTCCCTGGAACTAATGACCCAGTTCTGGTGGCTTATTTTGTTTTAGCAGAGACATGCCCCCTCTAACCTATATAGTTGTTTAACACTGCTTTATTTTAGCTAAGTGTGGTGGTGCATGCCTATAATCCCAGCAATTGGAAAGCTGAGGAAGAAGTATTGCTAACAGTTCAAGGCCAATCTGAACTGCAAGCTGAGACCATCTTAAAAAAATAAAAACAAAAACAAGACAAGACAAAAAAACCCCTATTAGTTTCTTTTTATAGCTCTACGGTAGCATACTGTACAATGCTCCCTAGTTATGCAGCTCCTTTCTGACTGTCCATCGTCAACTCTGGACACCAAAGGTGCTACTCAGCCCATAAACTCTATAGTGCACAGGCCTTATGGCACTCAACAGAATTTTTGCTGTTGAGTGTAAGAATTCACTTTCAGGCACCAAAGGATGGTTGTTGGACAGAGCATGTCATGGACCCTGAATTAGCTGGTACTTGTGGTAGTGGTAAGCAGGGAACTGCTGGGATTTATTTTGCTTTTTCTTTCATCACAGGTCTGTCTTCTTCTACAATGAACTAAGCTGGTTCTCCTCCTATGATTTGTTTTCTTTCCTGCAGTGAGTAGCATGAATTAGGAGCTGAATGGACTAGAGTCTTCTTCCTTCCCTCTTTAATCAGTGCTCTGTTTGATTTCAGTTATACTCACACAGGCATGGGTAGAGGAAGGCTTTTGCCTTTGTCACATGATCAGATACTTGAGTTAAGTTAGCCCTGTGGAAGGCGTGGTGTGGTTAGTCCAGTACCCAGTTTTCACTGTCTTCTTAACAGCCTTCTCAATCTCTGCTCCCTTTGCTTTGTGATAACCATGACCTCCACTTCTATCTTCTCATTCTGTGAGGCTTTAGATGAGGACAGTATGCCACACCCTCTGGATGTGCCTCTTTTCCCAGGATCTTCACCTGAGCTTTTTCTCCACACTCCACAAAGCAGCAATAACCTGCCTGTGAACTCTGTGATGCCTTGGATTCTAGGGATTTAGCAGCTTTTGCTTGGATGTAGAAGGTCTCATGTGCAGACACGGAACAATAGGCAGTGGCAGGGATATTCCTCAGACACAGAAGCACAGGCCTCATGATGGGCAATGGCATGTTGTGTTGCTGCTCATGTTACTTTTCTTCCCAGGGCCACATCAGTGGAGACCACTGCTTGCACCTGCAACTCCCTGAACCATGGCTGTCTCAAATCTTAGGCCTGGGTCCCTAAGCACGACTGTGCCATTGCTTTTGGCTTTCACAAAGGCTTGCTGTTGATTTCTCAGTCACCCTCTCTGAGTGATTCTCTGGAAGTCAGTTACTCTGGGTCCCCAGTCCATGAATATCTCCCTCACTGCAGCCCCTCTTCCCATGAGGAGAGTGGGTAAGCTGGAACCAATCCCAGTAGACATGCTCTTTCAAGTGCATTAGATTCCTTCCAGGGGTGATGTGTCCACTAGTGGGCCTGGGGTGTAAGCATTCCTGGGTGTCAGAGTGGCCCAACTTCCTTTTCTGCACTCCCCTGATCCTGGGCTTGATTTGGTGGGTTAGCCCTGCAGGTTGTCTCCATATCTGTGTTCTTCTGCCTCCTGCATTTCTGAGTACCTGAACTTTCTCCTAAACAACGTTTAACATTCTCTTACGCACTGCTGTCTAATTCAGTCCTTATGGCTTGTCTTTATATTTCTTCCTTTGAGGGATTTCTGTTCAATTCACTTGTTCCTTGAATGATTATGCTGTTTCTTTTGGTGTTCAGGTTTTTGAGTTTTTACATATTCTAAAAATTAATCCTCTCTTGGAAGAGTAGCTGGTAAAGATTTTGTCCCATTCTGTAAGTTATGCCTTCTATTAATTGTTTCCTATGCTGCAGAGAAGATTTTTACTTTGTTGTCATCTAATTTGCTTACTGTTGGTTTACTTCCTTCGCTATTTCAGTCCTATTCAGGAAGTCTTTTCCTGTGCCTGTAGCTTCAAGCATATGTCCTACACCATAGTCCAGCAGCTGTGAGGTGCCCAGTCTTATAGTAAAGACTTCTATCCATTTTATCCGGTTTTAGTACATAGTAAGATCTCATTTCATCCTTCTGCAAGTGTATAGTATTCCTTGCTGCAACTACTGAAAAGCATATCTTTTCTTTAGCACTTATTTTTGCCTTCTTTGTCAGAAGTCAAATGGATTTAGGTTAATGAGTTTGTTTCTATGTCATCTGTTTTATTATAGTTGGCTACATGTCTGTTTTGGTGGAAGCATTTTGTTTTTGTTACTTGGCTTTATAGTTCTAAATTTGGTATTGTGTTGCCTTGAGTGTTGCTTTTTTCTCCTTAGGTTTGCAGGGACTATTCTGAGTCTTTTATGTTTGTTTATAAATGCTAGGATTGGATTTTCTAGATTGGTGAGGAATGTTGTTAATATTTTAGCAGTGAGTACACGGAATCTTTAGATTAGTTTTGGTATTGTGGCCATTTTGACATATTTCTGCCAGTACATGAACAAGGGAGAATTTTCCATTTTCTAATATCTTCTACAGTATTTATTCAGTGCTCTGTATTTGTCATTACAAATGTCTCCCACTTTGTTTGATAGGTTTCTTTCAAGTTATTTTTTAAAACTTTTATAAGCGGAATCATTTTTGTTTCTTTCTTGGTGGTTCCTTGTCATACAGAAGACAGATACTGATTTTTTGGTGACAATTCTGTATCGTATCACTTCACTGCATTTATTACACTTAACTGTTTCCTGCTAGAATTTTTAGAGCCTTTTATAAGGAATCATTTCATCAGTAAATTGAGAGAATTTAAATTCTTCCTTTATTATTTGTATACTTTTTATTTCTTTTTCTTGCTCAATTATATGGTTTTAAATTTGAAATACTATATTGAACAGGAGTAACAAGTGCTGACAATAGTCTAATTCATAATTGTGGAGAATGTGCTTTCAGGTTTTGCCATTTCATCATGATGGCATTTGCATTTTTCACATAGAATTTCTTGTAATGTATTTTCTACAAGTTTTTTTTTCATTATAAAGGAATGTTAAATATTTTCAAAGTCGTTTTCTACATACAATGAGATAATCATGTGGTTTTTGTCCTTGGTTTTATTCATGAGGACTATTACATTTATTGATTTAAATGGGTTAAAACATCATTGAATCTACTTGTGACACACGCTTGACCATGTTATATGATTTTTACGGTGGTGAATTTTGTTTTCAGGAATATTATTGATGATATTTGCATCCATATTCACCATGGATATTGCTCAACAGTTTTCTTTTATCTGTAGTCTTTGTTCACTTTTGCTATCAGGATAATGCTTCACAAACTAAAGTTAATTATTTCATAGAAATAGTTTAGAAGTAGTCCTTCCTTTTTGGTTTTTGAGAATGTTTGAAAAGCTTGATCATATAACATGGTCAAGCTTGTACCACCAATTGATGCAATGATGTTTCAACCCATTTAAATCAATAAACATATTTCTCAGAATAAAACCAAGGACAAAAGCCACATGATTATCTTATTATATGTAGAAAATGACTTTGAAAATATTTAGCATTCATTAATCATGAAAAACCCTTTAGAAAATATCTTATAGATCTTTCTACAAAATGATGAAAATTCTATGTGAAAAATGCAAATTCCATCATGTTGAAATGGGAAAAATTGAAAGCATATCTCCAAAATTATGAATGAGACAATTGTCAGCACTTGTCACCCCTATTCAATATAGTATTTCAAATTTCAAACCATTTAATTAAGCAAGATAAAGAAATAAAAATATACTAATAAGAAAGGAAGAATTCAAATTATCTCTATTTCCTGATGACTGTTTTTTCTTTTCTTTTTTTATTTTAAAGAGAATAAAACAAAAGTGTACAGAACAAAGCAGATGAGAACAGAATGATGTAAGCAATACCGCACTTTACCACAAGACAACTGGATAATAGGAGTAGCTACCATAATGTCTCTTTCTTTGTTATAGCTGAGCATGGCTTCACATACAATAATATCAAACATAACAAAGTAGTATAAAACCATTCAAGAGGATGAAAGAATTACAGTGCATTCTGAACCAAATAACAGAAAATGAACAATGGCTACTATAATATCTCATTTTCTATAAAAAATATGTTTATACTATCACATATATTCAAATCCAATAAGACACAACATGATAGAACCAATGGTAATAGAAGAAAAAAGCATGGCAGGATGATATTAAATCAACGATGGCTGCCATTATGTTTTCTTCAAAGTAGCTGCTCATAACATCACATATAATAAAATCAAACAAAACAAAATCAAAAGATTCCAACCAATGAATGAAAATATTATAAGGCTTCAAAGCAATGTAATGAGGAATTATGATTACCAGAAAAATCTTATGTACTCATTTTTTCACTAGGCAGACTGTATGGTATTTATACATATGAGTTTGATTTTTTCACTTATGAGTATGGTCTCAAGTTGCCTCCATTTATTTATAAATATCTCAATGTGATTCTTCTTTATAGCTGAGTAGTACTCCATTGTATAAAAATACCACAACTTTTTTATCCATTCCTCAGTTGATGGACATTCAGGTTGTTTCCAAGATCTGGCTGTTACAAATTTTGCAGCTATAAAGATGAGTGCACATATATTACCGTGGTATGATGTTTTCAGTTCTTCTGGGCATATGCCTAGAAGTGGAATAGCTGGGTCAAATGGGACATCCAAACCAGCTTTTGAGAAATTTTGAGTGACCTATACAGTGGCTGCTCTAGTCTACACTCTCACCAACAGTGCAGAAGAGTCCCTCATTCCTTGAAGCCTCTCTGGCATTTGTTGTTGATAGTTTTCTTTATCCTGACCATTCTTTCTGGAGTGAGATGAAATCTCAGTATGGTTTTAGTTTGCATTCCTCTAATGATTAATGATGATGAACATTTTTTCATGTATTTGTTTGCCATTCATATTTTTTCTTCTGAGAACTGTGTATTCATCTTGGATGCCCATTTTTATATTTGGTCTTTGAATTTAAGGTGTTTGATTTTTTTTTAATTCCTTATATGTTATAGACAGAAGTGCTTTGTCTGAGAGACAGTTAACTAAGATTTTTTTCTCAATTTGTGAGTTTTCTTTGCACTCTGCTGGTGATTTCTTTCAACATGCAGAAAGTCTTTAATAAGACATGATCCCAATTATTGATTATTGGAAGTATATCCTGTGCCATTTTATTCTTGTTCATGAATTTACTACCTACCCATATGTCTTCAAGATTTTTAGAGTAACAAGCCTGCTGCCCTGGTAAGTGACTGTGGTCTGGCAAGCCACGGCCACCCCAGGGTGGGGAAACAAGAAGTGACAGCGCTTCCTGAGATCCACGCCATGTTGGAACTTAGGGCGCTGAGACAACCAGTAGCCAGCCTGCTGCCTACCAGGGCACAGAATTAGTATCAAACATACCATATATTCCTCCCCCACCCCCCGATAACAATCAGGATCCAGGGATCTGGGTATCTCTTGGGAGGTGACTGTGGTACAGCAAGTGGGAGGAGTTTCCTTCTACTATCTCTGAAGGCAGATATTTTTATCACTGTTTTGCTTTGTCCTGATTAATGGTGTTGCTCTATTCAGTATTCTGTTTTGATGTGTTCTATAATGTTGTGTATTTCTTTTGATTTTGCTGTACCTAATAGAAGAACAACTATTTTGAAGATAATGAGATATACAGTGGTGCCTATTATTGTTGTCCTGTTGATCTGCTGTGATGTTCTGTGCCAATTTCACTATACTGTCTCAATTGGCTTTATTCCATCCTGCTTTGTTGTACATTACTACCTCCAAGTTAATGAAAATTAAATAAAATAAAACAATAACAACATGAGAAAACCAGGTAACAAAATACCTCCAAAAACTCCCAACTCCATCAAAGCTGATCCATGTGACATGGGTGACGAGAAACTCAAAAACAAAACAACAGAATTATATTAGGTGATTAAAAAGGAAATAACAACAACAAAACAGATCAATAAGGTACTGAGCAAGCTGAAACATGATATAACTAAACAGATAGTGTACTTAAAAAGCAAAAGGAGGAAAAGAAAATGTGCTAAGGGATATAACTGCATGTATGTTTAAGTGTGTGGGATTGATAACCATATTACCAAGTTTTTGTTGGATCGTTGAACAGAACTGTTTATAGCCTCACTGTTTGTTCACTTTGTATGCCTGAATTTTGTAACATGAACAACAAATTCTAAGAAGACAATATATAATTTATCAAGTAGTTATTTCTTACTGTTTTTTGGAAATTCTATATTATTTCTTCCTTTTTTTCTGTTTCACTTTTTTTCTCTTTAAATTAAAAAAAAAGATTTTTATCTACTTTGTGTTCCAAAAGATTTAGTGTTTCTGTTTTAATATTTAGATTTTGGATTCATTTAGACTTTAGTTTAGTACATGGTGATAGGCATGGGTCTAGTTTTACTCTTTGGCATATGGAGAGCCAATTTTTCCAGCACCATTTATTAAAGAGACTATCATTATTCCAGTGAATGTATTTGGTCCCTTTATCAAAGATAAGGTGGCTGAGTGTGTTTGTAGTTGTAGTTATATCTTCTAATCTTTCCATTGATCTTCAGATCTGTTTTTATTCCAGTACCATGTTAATTTTATGACAATACCTTCATAGTATAGTTTCAAGTCAGAGATTGTGATGTCTCCTGCCTTGCCTTTGCTGCTTAGAATTGTCTTTGCTATTCTAGGTCTCTTCTGGTTCCAGATGAATTTTAGGAGTGATTTCTCTAGATCTATGAGGTATGATACTGGTATACTGATTGGGATTGAACTGAATATGTATAAAAATTTTGGGAAATTGGCCTTTATCACAATATTTATTCTTCCTATTCATGAACAAGGGATGTCCTTCCATTTTCTGAGGTCCTCTTCAATTTCTTTTTCAGGGCACTATAATTTTCCCTGAATAGATCTTTTACTTCTTTCATTAGATTAATTCCTAAGTATTTCATTTATTTGGATGCTATTGTGAAGGTTGTGGCTTCTCATTTCTCTCAGTGATTTTGCTGTGAGTGTATAGTAATGCTATTGAATTTTACTATTGAGTTTGTGTCTGTTCCAATTCTCTGTAAATTTCTTATCATGAATGAGTATTAGACATTTTCAAAAGCTTTTTATGCATCTATAGAAATGATCATTTGATTC
This sequence comes from Dolichotis patagonum, assembly GCA_004027295.1. Classification (NCBI taxonomy): domain Eukaryota; kingdom Metazoa; phylum Chordata; class Mammalia; order Rodentia; family Caviidae; genus Dolichotis; species Dolichotis patagonum. Next base: position 10,664 of record PVJX010038547.1, read on the forward strand.
TCATTATTGAATGTATTGATACGGTGGATTATATTTATTGATTTTGGAATGTTGAAACATCCCTGCATTCTTGGTGTGAGTCCCACTTGGTTGTGGTGTATAATCTTGATGATTTGCTGCATCTTGTACACTAATATTTTATTGAGAATTTTTGACCTATGTTCATTAGGGAGATTGGCATTTATTTCTCTTTCTTAGTTGGGTATTTCTCAGGTTTTGGTACTAGTGTAATATTTGCTTCCAGGAATGACTTATGAAGAATTGTTTCCCTTTCTTTCACTGAGGAGTTTGAGGAATTTTGCCATTAAGTCTTCTTTGAATTTCTTGTCGAATTCAGCAATGAATCCATCTGGGCCTGGCCTCTTCTTGGCTGGTAAGCGCTTAATTACATCTTCAGTTTCATTAATGGAAATTGGTTTATTCAGGAGTTTTACATCTTCCTGACACAGCTTTGGTAGTTCATATGTTTCTAGTCATCTGTCCCTTTCTTCTGTGTTATTGAAACTATGAGAGCAGATGTTTTTGAAATAGGTATTGACAGTCTTCTGTATTTCCACAGAGTCTGTAATGATTTCACCCTTTCCATTTCTTATTACATGAATTTGAGTTTTTTCTTTCCCTTTTATATAAGATTAGTGACAGATAATTATCAATTTTATTTATTCTTTCAAAGAACCAACTCTTTTATTCATTGATTCTTTGTAATGTTTTCTTAGTCTCTGTTGATTAATTTCTGCTCTGATATTTATAATTTCCTCCCTTCTCTTTGCTCTGGGCTTGACTTGTTCTTCTTTTTTTAGATTTTTGAGATATAGCATCAGGTTGGTATTTGTGTTCATTCTGTTTTCTTGATGTGGGAATTCACTGCAATAAATTTTGTTCTGAGGACTGCTTTCATTGCATCCCATAAGTTGTATTTGTATTTTCATTTGCTTGTGGATATTGTTTAATTTCTTCTTTAATTTCCTCTGTGACCACTGATTGCTCAAGAATGCATTATTCAATTTAGATGTGTTTGTGATATGTTTGCAGTTTCTTTTATCATTAATTTCTAGTTTCATGGCACTATGATCCAATAACGTGCATGGGATAATTTCAATTATTTTGCATTTACTGAAGTATCTTCTGTGGGCTAATATATGGTCTATATTAGAGAATGTCCCATGTACTGCTGAGAAGAATGTATATTCTGATGTTTTTGGATGGAACACTCTGTATACATCTATCAAGTCCATTTGTTCACAGGTGTGATTCACTTCTGTTATTTCTTTACTCATTTTTTTTGTCTGGTTGATCTTTCCCTATGTGTTAATGGCATGTTAAGGTCTCCTATTATAATTGTGTTATTGCTTATTTGATTTTTCATTTCTGTTAATACTTGTTTTGTATATGTGGGTGCTCTGTAATTTGCTGCATGTATATTTAAAATTGTTATCTCTTCCTCTTAAAGTCTTCCCCTAACTAGTATATAGTGACCTTCTTTATCTCTTTGGATCATTCTTGATTTGAAGTTCACATTGTCTGCAAACAGAATAGCTACCCCTGCTTTTATTTGGGTTCCTGTTGCATGAAGTATTGTTTTCCATCCTTTGACTTTCAGTCTTTGAGTTTCTTTTTGGGTGAGATGGCTTTCCAGTAAAAAGCATATGGTTGCATGTCATTTCTTGATCCATTGTGCCAGTCTGGTTCTTTTAATTGGTGAATTGAGTTTGATTACATTGATGGTTACAAGTGTTATATATTGGTTTATTTTTGATATGTTATCTTTCTGCGATTGATTCTTTACCTTTGCACCCTGTTTAATTGTTTTCCTGGCTTAGTTGTTGTTTCATATGTCTATCTAGAATGTCTTTCAGTATTCTTTGTAGGGTTGGTTTGGTGATCATGAAATTCTTCAGCTGTTCTTTGCCACAGAAGTATCTTATTTCTCTATTGATTTTGAAAGACAGTTTTGCAGGGCACATCATTCTGAGTTGGAAGTTGTTTTCCTTTAGGATCTGAAATACTTCACTCCATGCTCTTCTTGATTTCATTGTTTGTGTTGAGAAGTCTGCCGTTATTCTGATAGGTTTTCCTTTATAGGTGATCTCTCTTTTCTTTCTGACAGTTTTCAGTATTCTATTCTTATGTTGGATTTCTGGGATGGTGATTATTATGTGTCTGGGTGTAGTTTTATTTTGGTTATGGCTGTTTGGAGTTCTATATGCTTCACTTATCCAGATGTCTGTTTCTCTTCTCATGTTTGGGAATTTTTCAGCTATTACTTCTGTAAATATACTCTTGATATCATTTGGGCTGTCCCCTTCTTTTTCATTTGACCCTATTAATCTTATGTTATTTTTCTTTGCATCATCTTGCAGGTGTTGAATTGTTATTTCCTGATTCTTTGTTATTTTTAAAAGATCTTGCCTTTCCTGCTCACTGGCTGCAATCTTATCTTCGAGGTCTGAAACTCTGTCTTCACTTTCATTGAGGCGGTTTTTACAGCTTTCAATAGAATTTTTCATTTCCTGTATATCTCTTTGAATCTGCGTTATGCATTCTGTTTGTTTCTTATATTGTTCTTTGAGGGATTCTATCTGTTTGCTTTGTTCCTCTAATTTTTTAGCTGTGTTTTCACTAGATGTGTTCTCTATTTCTTTCACTGTTTTTATCAATTCTTCTTTTACCTGGACAAGTATTTCTGATTTGAATTTCTCCATAGCTTTCCCTATTTGCATATTTATTTCATTTGATATCATTTCAGACATTTCATTTGTATGGCTTCTTTTTTCTTCTATGTACACAGCTTCTAAGCTTTCTTGGGGAGGGCTAGGGCTTTGAGCCTGCCTTTTGGTCTTTCCTTTTGTCATTTTTCTATATTTCTTTACTTTGAGTGGTGTTCCAAAACTTTCTCTGCATGTGTGGTGAATTACCTCTTACACCCTCAGTTCCTGGAGTGGCAGTGGCTCCCCCACAGGCTCTTGGCTTCCTCACAGGGTCCTAACTCCCCTCTCTTGGCTCCTGGCTCCCTAAGGTGTAAGGTGAATGTTGGGTGTGGCCAGTGCGGAGCCTGTGGAATCTCAGGCAGGCCTGGCCACCGTGCTTTGTCCCAGGTAGGTCTCTAGGAGATTCCCTGCGAATGAAGGGTCTGCAGGTCCCAAAGAGTCAGTCCAGAATGTTGGTTTCTGAAAAGCTCCTGGTCCCAAACAGACCTGGCCAAGATGCCAGTCTCCACAATATTCCCAATCCAAACAGACCAGGCCACTCTGCGTGTCTGAGAGGCTCGGGTCCCAAAGACACAGGCCGTGATGCTGCTTTCTGGGAGACTTCCTGGGGGTGAAGGCAAATCCAATACTTTCAGCAACTAGCAATCAAAAGAAATAAATTCATATCTTCAATATCTAACTTGAATATTTATTCTGCAACATATGCTTATGCACATTTCTTTATTTTTTGCATTTACCATATAGTGCTTTGTAAACATTCCCATTTTCCATTTTTTAATCACAGCTGCCTCTTCTTTTCCTTCAAAATATTCTAGTTTATCATTTTCACCCCCCAAAATTCCAAAATTCCTTTACCATTTACTTTTATCCAACATTCTTTATAAATTTTATTTATTTATGTATGTATTTATAAATTTTTATGGGCACTCAAACTCATGGCCTTGCATTTGCCAAGCAGTCTCTTACGCTGCTGAGCTTAACTCCTGGCCCCTAAAGTTCTTATCACTCTTTGTATGTGGCAGTAATGGTTATGTGTCACATCTTGGTCATTTTTGCATTGCCTCTGTTATTACCTCTGTCTCAAATTTCTTCATCTTTCCACAGAAGTTAGTTTCCAGTTCCTTAACCAGTTTATTTTTTTCTTTGAATTGTTTATAGTGTGTGTCTTTCATTTTAGACAGATTGTGTGATATTAAACTTTCTTTGTCTGAATTAATTTACACTTGTTATCTCAAGATACAACCATTTTCCTTAAAGGACTCAAAGTTACCTCTTTTCTGGAGGTACACCACATTTTCAGTCTTCAATTCTCCTGCATAATTATCAATAGGTAATAGCCTTATTTTACATATATTGAGCTCTGGTAGTATAAATATGTATCACTATAATTGATGAATTTAATACTGTACCATCAAACACATAGAGTAATTCATAATCATGTATAAACACAAGAATTTTTAAACATTTAATGATTATATTACTTGCCTATTTGTTGAGTGTCTTAAAATTTTGCTGATATTTTTAATGTAGTCCTGTGACTTATAAAAAATATTTTCCTGCAATTTCGTATGTGATGTTATGCTTGAAAGTTTCATGTGCTTCAGTGTCACCACACATTTGTTAAATGATCTGTTTTATTACAAGTAAGAACACTTCCGAAGTCATGCTATGTCTGGGAGGAAAATCAAGAACAAGAAGCCAGGTCACCTTTCCTGTTACTCAGCATGAGATATGGGGGTCCTGAGAGGAGAACGAGCCAAATTTCCCATTCCTGTGAGGCAGCAAAAGCCATGATGGGCCTGAGGGATTAACAAGAAGAAAAAAAAGACAATTTGCCCTTCCCATGACCTGGAACAAGGCATGCAAGTCCTGGGAGGAGAAGAAGCAAAAATACCCTTTCCATCACCTAGCACAAACCATTCATAGCCTAGGGGAAGTAAGAAGAAGAACAAATCAATGCACCCTTCCTGTGAGCCAACTCATTGAGCTGACTAACAATACCACCCTGACCATGCATGAGGATTACTTGGAAGAGCTCCTGGATTTGTCTCCTGTGAGGGAATTGCCCAATGAGAAGGCGATTGAATGATATCAGTGGTGACAAAGAAAGGGAAATAGTGTGAGAAAACAAAAATAGATAATTTGCCAGAAAATTCACATGGAAAGATTTGGCAGAATATTTTGCAAATATTATTAGCTGCTTAAGTCTTGGAAATACAGACTCCAGAACTGCACCACTTTTATTAATAGAGAGAAAGCTTCCTTGTGTATAATCATCATGTAAGGATAAACCATACATGATGAAAGCAAGCCAAGGTGGTGTTCCTGCTGTCCACTCCCAGACCTTTACTGAAGCCACTTCATTAACACGTGCTCTTAAAGCATATACTTAAGCCTTGAGTCTATGCACCTCTGAAAAGTCTTGTCTATATGTATGTCAGGCTTTGAAAGGACAAGGGGCTCCAAGCCAAAAGAGAGATTATATATAAGTATGTATGCAGGTCATAAATAGATATCCAAGAGATACAATGCTACTATTTTGAATAAATCCTTATTTGTATCCTCTTTAAAGAAAGTGCAGTCCCTACTCCTGTTCAACTACTATGAGCAGAAAGAGCTCACTGAAGCCCTTGAAGGGTCCTGAGTGCAGCCAAGATGTCCCTATGCCCTCCTTGCCTGAGCACCATACTGCACACAGTGCTGGTGCTGACCCTGGGGACAAAGTCACCTGAAATGATCTGGCTGAGGGAAGAGCTCTGTGTCCTCAGAACCTGAGGAGATGGATGTGAAAAATTTAATTCCCCACTCTGAAGCATTTAATTCTGCATGAGACAACTCCTTGTCATGGGGATAAAATTATCAAATTCATTTTTAGATGATGATAATTTGTCACTCA
>PVJX010038548.1:0-16253 GCA_004027295.1 Dolichotis patagonum
AGCCCCTTCTCGCGCGCGGGCGGTAGGTACCGGCGCCGGCGGCGGCGGGCGGATGCGCAGCGCAGCGCCGCGCGGGTCGGGCTGGAGCTCGGCGGCCCCGCACGCGGCCCCGCGCCTCCCGCCCGGCCGGGCTCGGCGCTCGCTCGCAGACGGAGACACCCGTCCCCTCCCGCGCCTCTTCCCTCCCCTGCGCCCCCCCGCCCCTCCCCAGCAGTGCCCACTCGGAGGGACCGAGGACTTTGCCAAGGGCCTGACTTTAATTTTTACAACCCTTTCTTTTACAAATTAGGGTGCTGGACCATTCCAGGACCCGAGCCTCCAACTCCGCACCCCTCCCTCCGCCGACCGTGTCACCCCTCCCCCCTTGGACGTGTTTTCACTCCAGAGACGCTCATCTTTAATTTCTTTATAGCGACTTTGAAATGCGGAGGGGAGTGGTGTGTGAATGTGTGAGTGTGTGTGAGTGTGTGTGTGGTGTGTGAGGGGGGTGGAGGGTGGGGTGGGGGGAAAGTTGAGACCGGATCGTTCTGAGTAGTTTCTCTTTTTCTCTGTGATCCATTCATTTCTCGCTCTACCTCCTGTTGCATAAAACGATGCGCTGAAGAGCGGCTCCCCCCCTTCCGGATTTGGTTTTATAGTGGATGTAACCAGTTTGATCCTCTCTTTGGAAATACAATACTCCCCCCCCCCGGTTTTTTTTTTTTTTTTTTTTTTGCTATTGCTGCTATTCCATTTTACAAACAAAACAAAACAAAACCAAACCCAACAACAACTCTCCCATCCCTCCCTCCTATCCACCTTAATCCCACCCGCTCCCACATCCCCACCCCCAACCCCCCCAGTCTCCAAAAATCCGATTGTGTTTTCTCCAAGGATTGGGACTGGATTTTCTGATTGCGGTTATTTCCATGTTTCTAGGTTTGTGTGATTTTGCTAAAATGCATCACCAACAGCGAATGGCTGCCTTAGGGACGGACAAAGAGCTGAGTGATTTACTGGATTTCAGTGCGGTAAGAAAGAACGGTGGAAACTAACAACAGCTGTGAAAAAAACCAAAAGAAAAAAACCCCCCAAAAACAGAAACCCCAAACACTTCTAGAAACCAATAGTAATCGAAAGGACAGGAATGAATTTTAATTGGCTGAGCCCTTGGTAAATATGAAGGTCTTTTTGACAAGTTTTAAACTCATTTTGGGGTGTGATGGAAGATTCAGGCTTTTTTTTTTCAGAGTCTAATTACTTGCCTTGAATTCTTAACCCACCAGTTCCCCACAATAATGGAAACTCACCCCTGTGGAAAGGAAAAAACAGACACCCCTAAAACTGTAAGTCACCCCTAAAACTTGGCCATATCTGAACATAAGAGCACTAATACTTGGCATATTCTATTTTATCTTATTTATTGTTTGCTGGAAACGAAAATAGAAAATAGGAGACCCAGAAATAGAAAATAGGAGACCCAGTTGTCTCTTTAAAGTTTCACACTGATGATGCTGTGAACCGATAGGACCTGTAATCCTCCTCATTACCTCTTTTCCTGGGATTCTGAAAACAACTCTCTGTATGCTGAGCATACATTTTTTAGAACCCTTTGGACTATTTTTGTAAATTTCGTAGTCCTGAGATCAGCACAAAGAGGAACTTAACACTTGTGGAGTTTTACGGCTGTAATCAGTCCTTCTCCATCCCCTCTGCTTCCATTTCATAAACCAAGTTCCAAACATGTCAGAGAATGGATTCATTTTTAATGCCAGATGAGTTTGGTAAAAGATGCATTTGTAAAGCAAAATATTGAGAATCCAGAAAACACACAAATAAAATCCAAACCGCCTAAGTGGGCTCTTTCATGCTGCTGCTGCCTCCACCGCTGCCGCCACCGCTGCTCCTCTTCTAGATCTCCTTTTGGAGAAATGGCTTTCGGAAGTTTTGCCAGGAAATGTAGCTGTAGGCAGCTTTGCAGCCCCTTTTCTGCTTGCCGCACTTTCTCCATTCGTTCCTTTGCTTTTTGCAGGCTCTGACTCAGGGAAGGTGTGCGTTACCCACTAGATATGTGGAAAGAGGGAAACCAATTAGGGTCGAAATAAATGCTGGAGAGAGAGGGAGTGAAAGAGTGAGAGTGAGAGAGACAGAGAGAGAGAAAGAGAAAGAGAGAGTCTTGCTTCCAATTGCTCTCATGTTAGAGGCGAAATGAGAATTTAGTGCAGGTGGCACTTTTGTTTTATTTGGGTCCACATATGACAGGCAAATCCAAACGGGATGGAAATGGACATTGCCACGTTTATGGCCAAGGTTTTCAATATAACACAAACAACTTTTTCTTCTCCTTTGTCAAACTAGTGTTTACTGGAAAGGCTGTTGCCCTCCAACCTGAATCTTGATAACTCTATGGGGACTATATTTGTGCAGAATCTAGTAATGCTGCTTGGCAATCTCAGTCACCCCAGGAAAAAGAAGGAGCTGTAGTGATGGGAGGGGGGTTTGTAATGTGCCTGTTTTGGTTTTAAGTTGGATGGTGATATATTTTACTATATAAACCCTTAGCAGAAACTCTCAGTTATTTGGTAAGAGTATGAAAAATCTTTGATGAACTCTGAAGGCACAAGTGTCTTCTTTTCAACTGTAATATTTCTTTGTTTCTTTTAGATGTTTTCACCTCCTGTGAGCAGTGGGAAAAATGGACCAACTTCTTTGGCGAGTGGACATTTTACTGGCTCAAGTATGTAAATTCTTTCTTTTTTATTTAGTGTTAAATATTCCTGCCTGTTTATTTGCTCATTCAGGGTTTTTGTCTCTGTTGGAAGTGTTATGATAAAAGTCACTGAATTTTAGACTAGGATGATATGGTTATCTTAGTGTCCATCAGCAGTGTAACTCACACAGATGGTTATCTTTTGCAATTAAAAATAGACTTTTTTTAAACTGAGAAAACAGTCTCAAAATTCCATCACTTAATATGTGTCATTTTCTGTTATAATCACACATGTGAAGATAAGACCAGTGTTGACATAGGAAATAAATTAATGTTCCCTGTTTGAAAGTACAGAGAAAAAAAATCTAACTTTCATCAAAAGAGGGAATCCCTTGTACATAGTATCAGTTATTAGTTACTGTGTACAGTTAACCCTTTTTAAAAAATGTGTACTTAACTTTGGAGATGAATGCTGTGTAGGAAACTATTGTTGTAAATAGCCTTTTGCTAATCTGAGAGGCTAAATATGAATTCATTTATGTTTAAAATTTCCTTTTTGATCCTTTAGCTGTTCCTTTTTCCTCATTTACTTGTGTGATGATTTTTTTGCTATATTTAAAGTTGCAAATTTGGAAGGACTTTAACATTTGGTAAATGAAAGATCTTAAAAAAGGACCTTAGCGGTGTTCACAAAGGAGTCTGTGTATACAATGATTATTTGGCATCTAAGGAAGAGTTTTTAGTACAGGACTGTTTGAGTGTCTTTGAGTGTCTCTTTTTGAAAGTGAAGCCTGAAAATACGATATTCATTTATAACGTTTAGTTTGATGTTGTTCAATTAATTTTAAATAAAAAGTCATACATCCTTGTCTGCTATCCTTTAGGTGCAAGACTTACTCCATTTATGTCTGTTAAACAGCTGTAGTATTTTAGGAGCTCTGGCAGTAGTATAAAACAAACAGTACATTAGGCAGAATACTGTTCTTAAGTCAGACTGGTAAATGTTGACATCTTTTAACTGTGAGATGCTACTAGAATTATCTATCAACTATCAATATAATTTCACATCTTTTGGTTCTTGTGTGGTGGTATAGCTATGAAAGAAATCTGTTCACCTAAATGATTTGTATAATTGGTACATTTTAATAAAATTGCTGGCATTTAAAAGTTGCTCATTTCTAAGTAAGTTACCTTTATTGGTCCCAAGTAGTCTAAGCAATTTTTCTGTCAATAACTTGATTGAGAAAATATGAGATGCCTCCTATCGTTATATTCTGGCACTTTTGGGGCTCCACATTGATTAAAAGTAGTATTACTTGGTGTTTACACTTTGCTTTCCTGGACCCTGTTGTAATTTTCCACTAGGAACTTAAATTTTTGTCATTTTATTAGTAGTATATCTTCTCAATTTCTATCTGGAATTCTTTGTATAACTCTTATGACAGGAAATATTAGTGTGACTGTTTCAAGTAAAGATAGGTACCAGTGTTTCTTACAGGCAAATTAGCTTTCCATGTTAGACCCTATCAAAACAGTAGCTATCTCTGATAGTAATTTTCTTCATGTTTTACTTAACAAATGTGCATTCAGTTTAAATCTGAAAATGGAAGTGAGGGAACTTCAGAGATTGACTGCTTTCAAAGTCAGTGTAAGATACTTATTTGTACTATTATAAAAATGAAAACATTTGAAATAACTGAAATGTGTTACTTTACATATGATTTCCTAAATTAATGGAAATTAAAAGTATGAAATATGTTAAACTGAAAAGAGACACCTGTATCTCTGGCCTATTTTCTCTGTTCACATTTAAATAAAGTCCTTGCTATCATATTTAAGTGAGTGTAGAATGATTCAGTTGAATATATATTAATACATTTTGGTAAGTAATCATATCAAGACTTACACAGTTCTTAAGACTATATATATAATATTATATATGTATATACAATATTATATATATATATATATATACACATACACACATATATATGTCCATGTATACATAAACCTAGAGATACTTTTTCCTTACTGGGCCATGTTATGATATTTCTAATGAATATGCAGGGATTATTTTTAAAATGTTGAACTTCATTCCACTGGTGTAGTTTTTAGGATGAGATGCTTACCTGTAAGGGGGTAGAAAGTGTAGTGGCTGCTTTATTTTTGTCAGCCTGGTTGAAAATGCAGGGTGCTCATTCAGTGCAGTATGATGGTGACTATAATGTATAGGATACAGATTGGACTGTTTTCCCGATCTATTAAGGCATATCAGAACATTGTGCTATTAGTGAAGAAAGTGGCTTATATTTCTACTCAATAAAATACATAAATCTCTTCTAAAGCATAACAGAGTAAGGCAGTCATGAAATCTGTGCTTTGTCCTTTAACTGGAAGAATGAAGTAGGAAACTTTGGGTAGAGAAATCATTCTTGAAAGTTACTTCAAGTTAATATCCATTGTCCTGAGTGGACTCAGATGTCACTTTTCATGGGTTGCTTTGAAACTTGGATTCCAGAAAAAAAGATCTGAACTATAAGTAAACTCTTCTTCCTATTTGAAAAATCAGCTATATTTTTTCAAAGTGACGCATCGTAATATTTTATGCTTGAAGTTCCCAATAGCTTTTGATTCCATTTTAATACATGATGCTTCATCATGATTTGCAGTGTGGAAATGAAAATAAAGTGTAGCCATATTCTCTTTAATCTTTGATTTCACAAACATGGTTTTTCCTACCACCTTAAGAAATGGTGAGGCTGCTAGGAAGAATGGAATGTAACCTGAGCTATAGCCTGACATTCCCAGGGAGCATTTTTCACATGAAAGGCTTTTGTCAACCCAGGAAAGGACCAGCAGTTTTTGTTTGATGTTTGCAGGTGTTCAGCAGAAAGCAGTAAAACAATTCAGCCATGATGGTCCAGAGCCTCAGTGACAACACAGAGAATTTGTGGGCTCTGGAATTATTTTTAAGAAATAGTTATAACCTATATGATAATTTATACAAAGGGATTTAATATCCGTTGTATCATTGATCTTAACTAAAAGCATCCAGATGCCTGGACTGGAAAAATTTTTCTCATTAAAAAGTTGAATGATAAAGTTCCTAAAAGAAAAAAAAGAAAACGTTCCTTAAGGGACTACAACTTTTGCTGCATGGAGGCTTCATTTTCTAATTAAAAAAAAAAAAAAAAAAATATATATATATATATAATTTATTTGGTTATTTTTGAGCCTTGTAATCAAAAGATGAACATATTGGTGTTGGTGTCTTTTAAAAAATACTTTTAAAGTTGTATCATTAAAATTAAGTACAGTAAAGAACTTGTTAGATCAGCCCTAGTCACATCGGTTACATGTATTTACAGTTAGTCTGTGATGGGCCCTACATCTTCCTCTCTTAGTTTAAGTTGAACTTTCTTCCCTATAACTGGTTAGTTTTACTTAGGTGTTCAGAAGTTGTTAAAAATTGCCAAACAAGTGGTGTTTGAACAATTAAGAGGAGAACAGTAAAACACACCACATCTCTCTTGTGGGTCATTTTTGGAAGATGGAAACATTTCTTGGCATCCGTATAGATTAGTTAACCTGAATCTGCATGAAACCAACATGGCCTGTCAGTTGAGTAAATTCATTGGGAAAGAAAAATCCAATGTAGTTTTGTGTAATAGAGAAGATTCAAGTGGTGAGCATCCTGAATTATTTTTATTTTGCATCACTTTGAGTTCATGGTGATGCTGTGAAAAACTAATCTCCCTTGATGGTCCCAACTTGTCCAGGGTAGCTACTCAGTACCGTGTGTGTGTGTGTGTGTGTGTGTGTGTGTGTGTGATGTATGTTAAAAGAATCTTACTATTGTAATGCAGCTCATAATGGTTGTGCAACTTTTTGTAAAAAGCAGAATATTTAATAGATTTTGAAAACGTGCAGTGATATCAAGGCCATTATGTTAGAATCAAGAACTTGAGGTCTAGAAATCCTCTAGAAATGTCCAGCTCAGTGCCTTCATTGCATAGCCAAAGAAAGCTGAGGCCCAGGTTAGAGTGCTTTTAAGTGATACCTTTGTTATAGTAAGAAAATAAGTTGATTTGCTAAGACTCTGAGGGCCTGAAAATCCTTTATTGAGAAATCACATTGGTTTCACCACTATTTTTCTGTCATATTGCTGGGTAATAGATATTAAAACTTGTGTGCTGATATTTGTGCCTGTAAATGGTTCTGTATGTGCATGTGCCCTTTTAATGCTGTTTTCTAAAGTTTGGATCATCAGTCCTTCTGTCTTACCTAGTCTCCCTGTGCCTGGTGGCAAGATGTTGGATAGAATGATACAGTGTGAGCAAGGCTGGCATTGACAGAATTAAAGTACCTTAATGTATCTGGTGATATGCTCTACACTGTGTATTTATTCTATTTTTAATCCTCTCGAGAACCCTCTACAGTGCAAAGATTACCATGCCCAATTCATGGATGAGGAGACTGAGATCAGAGAAGTTGAACAAGTTGCTCTCAAGGCAGCCTGTAAAGAAAATAGGTTTTAAACCAAGGCTTGCCTAACCTGTAGTGGTTGACTCTTTTCATTCACATACACACGCACACACACACACAGTCAACCTGTGTACTTGTATGATAGTTTCAGTTTTCATGAATATATAGCTATAGAATATAATATTGAGGCTTGACATGAAATGCTGTGATCCTGCCTTAATATCCGAATAAGCATATTTTTCTAATATGATGAGTATCAGTGTGACAGTGTATCTTTTTCATATTTCTTTTTAAATTTTTATTTATTTTATGTTTTTTTTTTCGTTTTTTTTTTTTCCCCAAGGTAAGACCTTGCTTTGTAGTTCAGTCTGGCTGTGAACTGATCATGTAGCCAGGGTTGGTCTTAAACCTGCTGTGAGCTTACTGCCTCAGCCTTCCAAGTGCTGGGATTATAAGTGTGTGCCACCATGCCTGTTATCATTCTTATAAAAGAAATATAGTAGTTATCTTTTAAGTTCTTGTGCTTTAAATATACTGTAAATTGACAGTCTGGTGACCTCAGTTATGGGTGCTATAAAATATTTTATTTTCCATTATTTCTGTATGTAACCAAATCTGAAGTTGAAGTAACCAAGTCTGAGCTGTTATCAGTAACCAAGCCTGGCCTATTATATCTAAAATAAGGGTCTCCTATCTTAAGTATAAAAACATATGCAGTTCATTGTTAGGTCTTTGAAACTGATTATTCAAGCACAATACTCTTAAGTTTGATCTGAATTACTAAAATAAGTGACTTGAAAGTTTCGATGTCTGTTAGCAGACATGTGCTTAAGATGTTAGTTTTCTAAATTCAGAAGGAAAAGCACCTATTTGACATTAACTTAAGTAAATAAAATGCACTAAACAAGCATAGGGATCCAAGAACTATTGAGAATGAAATGCTTAACATTTTTGACAACATCAGCAAATTATCTTTACCCTACTATTGTAATGAGGAAATCACTTAAATAACAGATGAACAGCGAAGTCACATAAACATATATAATAGAACTGTGTAATGAAAGTTTATGCTGTTAATTGCTCGAATCTGTCTTAAATGCTTAGAATCATGGAGCAGTAAAGACTGTCATATAAACAGTTTTCTTTTGAGCTTAAAATTATTCCTTTTTGCTTTCATCTGCTATGATAAACAAAGTAATTTTGTAAGCGTTACAGATCAAACATTTACTACTAATGGTAAACTACGTTTTACATTGGAAGTTTGCAGCCTCGTCCAAGGCATGGAGTTGAGTCCTGGTGGCCTGAGGCCTGTGATTTTCAGTGTTTAGTATTATGATGCCATTTAGATCTGTTCCCACAGCCAAGATAACAGATCTTAAGTTGCCTAATAAGGAACATGGTGTGTTTTGAAATGTTCTTCATTTTATAAGTCTTGCACCAAATTGTTCTTGGCTAAACCTTTACAGTCTATATGCATGTTGGTTAAATCAGATCTGGTACAGCTGTACCATCAAAATGAAGCTAGGTAGGAGCAGAAAAATCTCCCCGTCCTTGGTTTTTGTATTTTATGACCAGGTGTTCTTCCAAGTTAATTAGATAGTGCTAAGTATAAGGGAAGTAAAGCACATTATAGGATATTTTAAGGGTTATTTTTGTTATTGACTTATTACTCTGAGTAAGAGTTTCAAAATTGGCCAACACATTTATCAGCTTACATGTAAGTTATTCATTTTGTAAGTGTGTAGTCCGCTTAGAATGAATGTAAGGTACAGTTCACGGGATTTACATGGGCTCTTTATACCTATGTCTCTGAATGCTTCTGAGAGAGACATAAGAGAAATAGCAATTTAGTCTTTCAAGAAGATTGGGTAGCACTTTTTTATTTATGAGTTATTTATATATACAAATACATATACAAACATATATATTTATTTATATTAGACTCTCAGGAATAGTAAAAGTGTTGAAAAGGTTGTCATGTTTACTTTAATCTCAAAAAACAAATAAAGGCCCAGTTAATCAGCATATCAAATACCCAGGTGTGTTTAAAATCAGTTTATGTGGATGAATTTCAGGGCCATAAGAAAGTATTTTATTTAAAGGTGCAGCTACACGATTGTTCAAATGGATTTTTGGTACTTTTGTGTGACAATTAACATTTAATGAATGACTTTGTAGACTGCCATTGGCGGTAATTACTATATGTAGTTTATTAACTGCAGTCCATTGTTGGATGTGCCTGTGTTGATTTGTTTTGCAAACAACCCCTCACACGTGTGGCACTATTTTGTACATTACTTTTTAAAGAACCTGTTTCACTTGCTGATGCTGATATTGCCTCTGAAAACTTTAGCTTATAAACTATCGTGTACTGGGAGGCCTCTTTGAGCAGAATCATTTCATCAGCTTTTCTACTATAAAATTTTATATTTAGATTCCCAGGGAATCCCAAAGCAATAACACTATTTTTGTTTTCAAGCAAATGGTGGAAATGTAGATTTATGAACATATTTGGAGCTATGGTATTATATTTTTTAGATAAAGAACCAATGTTTGGGAGGATGAAATGTCCTTTCCTCAAATCATACAGTTGGTTGTGGCTATAATAGGACAAAAATACCCATGTCCTAACCCTCTGGTCAAAGAGCCCCTGCTGCTTTTAATTAAGGTTTGGACTCCATCCGTTGGTACCAACTGTATGTTTGTTATGAAGAGGAAAACTTATATAATCTACTATTTCTGAAAAAATAATAAAAATTGAGATTGTGAGAGGTGGACATTGTAATCCAGCTCACTTGTCGTCACAAGTTCTAATTTGGCCAAGTCAGTTGATGAACAACTGTTAAAATGTATTGTTTTATTAAACATAACAAAGTAAGACTTATGATTAAATATCAGGGCTGTAATTTAATCTTGAGGGTTCTGGTGCTGTTCATAAACCATTTGGCTTTTTTCTGTAACAGATGACGTCAAAATACAGCTTGATTGAATTATGACCATGTGCCCAGAGGCACCTGCCTGTGCTTCTTACTTCATGGCATGTCAGCATTTCCATTACCAACTTTTTCTCCCTCTGACATTTTAACTTTGAATAGTTAAACTAGACTGATGGTTGGCTTATAAACTTTCAGTTGCTTGAGAGTAGACTATTTTCTCAGTAAAACAGAGAAGGTGGTAACAAAGGCCCGTTACACAATACCTTTTCAAATGTTCTTTCTGTCTTTAATCTTCCATTCATTTAAACATTCCCTTTTGGGGTACTTAGCTGAAGTATAAGGTATCCAAATGGAAGGTTTTTAATCTCATATTTCCCAAGCTAAGATTTATCTACAAAGTAGTTAGAGGATAGGGGCTGGGGATTTAGCTCAGTGGCATAAGCACTTGCCTTGCAAGTGTGGAGTTGGGAGTTCGATCCCCCATACCGATCAAAAAAAAATGTAGTTGGAGGACTGTTAAATGAGGTAAAAGTGAAGCATCTTTGGAGGATATTAAGCTCTGGACGGTGCAGTTTTCATAGTCTATAAAATATTGAGGCACAAAACCTGAAAGACATGCAAATTGGCATGAGTTGTCAGTAATTGCTTTTATAGTCACATAAGATGAGTAAAAATTGATAGGAAATGGTTAGAAAGGCATGTTTATTTATATCACTGTCTGGAGATTATAGAACAAATCAGTTGTGCCCTTGGGTTTTAAAATGTTGGGAATGGAGGCAGGATGTTGTTTATATGTAGCTGGCTATTTATCAGCCTGTCGTAAGTCTGATTGATGGTATATCTGATATATTTGTAGTACATGCTAAGGTCACACCTTGTGTTTGCATTTGTAGGACATAAAGGGCTTTGTGGGAAAAGATTGTACCTTGGAGGAAATCTACTCTACTAAGAAAAAATGGAGAATCACAAACAATTCCATGAAGTGTTCAGAGGGCATAGTCCTACTTTGGGTATTTTAATAAACGAGAACTTATTTTTTGCTAGGGAAAATTAATAATGAAAATTCATGGATAAATTGACTGTCAGTCTTCTTTAAAAGGGGTAGAATTTTGAAGTGTGAGTATTGGGACCGAAGTTGGGCTCAAGGTCACTGAACTAGGCACAGAGGGAAGAAAATACATAAGGTAAATCAAGGAGATTATCCAGAAAGGGAAAGCACAGCCCAGCACTCCGCAGTGGGTGAGCACGAGGCCCGGCACATGTGTATAATGATTTCTCGGCAAGTGTGCCTGTCTTGGTGGCCGATAATTTGGGATTTCTTTGGGAGTGTTATTAATAATATGGCAGTTTTATTAATCCAGTTTCTTCTACAAGTACATGTTTTTAATAGTTGTGTTAAGAGCGAAATTGAGATTTTTCATTCCCGGGTTTAAGTTTTTCCTGTTACGTCATTCAGCAGTGGAAATTGTCTTGATGCAAAACGATAGCTGCTTTGGAGAAAATTTTTATTTAATGAAATTCTGGAAATCTGAATTCTTTTGCAGTGTTTGTTACTAAGAAGCTCATTTAGACTGGTAAAGTAATACAACCGTAAAGCCACCCTCTTAAAACTAAAAATTAGTTTAAAACTCAGCAGCACAATTCAAGAGAGGTTTCCATTTTTTTCCCCAGAAAGAAAAGCTGTTATATTTAAATCATTTTAAAGATCACAAAAATTTATCATTACACATTTTATTATCATTACAGTCACCATTTCCACTGCCACAATTTTTTGTCGTTCAGAAGCTAGCAGGGAAATGCAATCATTTAGAAATGAGTTTCAAAAACTCTGAAACATAATTTGATCTTAACCATTACATATATAATGTGTGTAAAAGTATTGTGGGTTTGCCAGATGAACCTTGAATTAAATTTATCATAATTACTGCACAATAGGAAAAAACTTTTCTGTGTCTTTATACCACCCTCTCTCTAAATATTGATAAGTTGAGATCCAAATGTCTTTCTCCTTGTGATATCCAAGTATATATAGTACTTCCAGTTACAAATTCAAGTAATGGTTGATGTTGGCTTAGAAGGAATTAATTACTAGGTAATTGCAATAGAACAGAAGTATTTTTCAAATTATGTAATTCCAAAGAATATTTTAGACACACTTAAAATTTTTCTGTTGAGATCCTATATATTCTCCAACCCCTTTCTTCATTTTTCAAAATAATAACAAATTTAAATTGGAAATATGTTGTAAACCTACAATATTAAACTCAGAACAAAAACCTTTTTTGTCATCGAGTGGTACTAATATTTCAAGATTGAAGGTATATTTTTGTACATCATCCAGCCTTATTATGTTGAAAAGAAAGACTGAACCCTATTAATTTGAATCCTTGTGTGAGTAATTGTTCTTTGTTGTGTTCTTTCTTGAGCGTCAGTCCATTAACTAATGTTGTGAACCTTCGAATGCTTTTCTCTTCTCTTATGGGCACTGTGATTCTTTATCTAGTTACTTTTAACCACCAGATTAATTTTCTTTTGACATCTAATTTTCTCCTGATTTTACTAACTTTTTATTCTTTAATTTATCTTTTTGGCCCACATAGAACTATTTCTTTTATATTGCGTGTGTATTTGCAGTGTTCTATTTGTGAGAGAATTCTAAATTTAATCCTTAAAATTTTGGTAAAATGAGATAAGAGAGAGTCTGTAGTGATTTAAGCCTTGAGTATTTAAAGAATGTTGGGGAGTCTTGAAAAGAAATCCACATCAAGTTACCTTCTTTTCCCCATCT
Source organism: Dolichotis patagonum (assembly GCA_004027295.1). Classification (NCBI taxonomy): domain Eukaryota; kingdom Metazoa; phylum Chordata; class Mammalia; order Rodentia; family Caviidae; genus Dolichotis; species Dolichotis patagonum. The sequence goes on from PVJX010038548.1 coordinate 12,899, forward strand.
GAATGTATTTCACTGAAACAATGAAAGAATTATTAAGAATGATTAACTTTCATTTACTCATTTGTTTATTTGCTCATCCATTCATTGAGTAAGAAAATTTTTGAGAGCCCAGATACAAGTTACCATGCTATATATTATATTGTTGAAAAGAAGAATAAGGTCCACTGTGGCACTGCACTTTGAGTATGATGTTTCTGGTGTTGGATAAACGTTAGACCATGATTGAGTAAGAAAGTGCTTTTAGAATAGTTAGATGAGGCCAGGTGCAGATCGCATGCCTGGATTCTCAACATTTTGAGGTTCTAAGGCAGGATTGCAAGTTCAGCCTGGGCAGCTTAGCAATTTGGCAAAACTATGTCTCAAAATCAGAAAGAGAGAGACAGAAAGACAGAGACAATGCGAGCTGGTAATGAATCTCATTGCAGAGGCCCTTGGTTCAATCCCGATATTGGGGAAAAGAAAGTTTTGTGAAACTATTACATTTCTTCAGAAGATACTTTCAGCTATAATTACATGCAGGCTACGGTTTTCCAGCAGAAACAGACCTCGGGTCTGTGTCTATGTGTCCACCTGAAAGAGCCTTAAAGGAGGACGGATCAGAATGATTGTGGAAAGAGGACCTTGACATCTGTTACTGTCATGAATTTAATACCCAAATTTACTGTCAGAGACGCATACCTTTAAAATGGAATATTTATTGAGCATCTACTAAGTGTGAGGTCATATGCTTGATGCTAGAAATGAAATGGTGAGCAAGATCCGTTTCTAGGTGTCTAATGTGGGAGACACCCTGATTTCTTAGGGTAGCAGATTCTACCTGTGAGGGGTGTGTGGCATGGGGAGAGTTTGTGATGGGGGTTCTGGCCAAGGTTGAGTAATCTGTAAGGCTGCTTGGAGGCAGGCTGAGATCTGGTAGCTGTGGGCTGGGGTGATGGATTCTGTGGAGAGAGCAGGGTGTGGTAGTGGGGGAAGGGCAGGCAGGCTCGGAGCTGAGCCTGAGAGGTGGGTAGGGGCTGATCTCACAAGGCCGTGTGTTAGGCAGTGCCTAACTGCTGCTGTGTGTTGGGATTTGTACCTGGAGCGGTGGATAGCAGGCAGGAGCCCGGGCCCCCAGGGAGCTCAACCATGGATGGCTCACACTAGTTGTAAGGCTTCGGGAGATGTCCAGGTGAGAGACGGGATGCTGGTTCCACAGTGTGCATGGTGGAATCTGTGCCTTTAACTCAGTGGGAAGTGTTCGTAGTGGGCACTTGCTTTTCTGTGAAAAGTGACTTTTCAGAACATGACAGTGTACCATGCAGCTACCGGGTGCCGCTTTAGTCACCACTGTAGGAGTGCTTTATTTTCTGAGGAAAGTTAAATTGAATTCCGCAATTCTTTTCTGTGAGGGTGCAGAGGTAGAAGTGGCTCTTATTTAATGGCTTTCAGTAATTGCGCACCATTTAGGCTTCTTAGAGTTCATGTTTTGTGACCAGTGAACGGCACTGGTGCTTTGGTTAGATCTGTTGAATTCATTCTGGTCCAGGATCAGGTATCAGATGGCAGAACCATGTTCCTGAGCATGCTTGTTGGTGAACTGGAGGACGGTGGTTTGCCTTAAGTGGTACTCTGAGACCACAGCATTATTGTTTTACTGTATCGTTTCTGAGGGAGTCCATGGGAGAACATTATCTGTTAACCCTTGGTGAGTAACAAAATGAAGCTGCTGCTTTTTTTCCAAGTCTCAGCTAATCTCCCACCTTGCTCTTTTCAAATGACCACCTCTCCTCATTTTTGCATTTAGCTTATTCTTTGTTATTTAGAGTTGTCTCTTGAGCCAGCACACTGGTGAGTGTGTTTTCATTAGGGTGAATTTTGCCGTTTTAAAGTATACTAAATGTTCAAGTTAAAGATGAAATCCTGCCCTTTTTCTCCTTTTCCCTCTGGGTTGGAAAGGCCAGTTCATTAGAGCATTGGGTGATGGTGTGCTTCTGGGCCAGATCTTGCTCTCTGTCAGCGAGTTAGACCTGGCTCTATGAGCCTAGAGCCCTTTGTGTTTCTTAATATAGAGGCCTTGCATCATCTGCGCCAGTGGAAAACCCCTCGCAGCCTGGATCCACTGCTGCTGAGCACGTAGCACGATCCGGATTCAAGTGGGCAGGGGTCCTGCGCTGTCTGCGCCCCTCAGAGGATCCTGCCAGCATCCAGGCATGCTTTAGTAAGTCTTAGCTAAAAACAGAATGAAGTGTAATTACTTTTCTTTGGGGAGAACACCGGGAGCTTCAGTAGATCTACAATGTTTTTTTCTTTCTAAAAAAAACAAACGTGGTAGAATGGTAAGGCTGAGAAGGGTGGGGATGGATTGATAGCTGTTTGTTAGAGTATTTGTTTCATAGGGGATGGTTCATAATTGGAAGCAAAACAAAGTATAACAAAACAAAAACTCTCTTCTCATTCACATTCCCGCTGGCTGTAGCACTGTTTCTGGCCTTTCTTCATAGTAAGACTTTTGTTGTGTTTCCTTCCTGAGGCTGCTTTTAGATGCCTTCTACCCACTTTTTCTTTTAAATGTAACCCCAATCAGATACTGACTGAGCACATTTAATGCAAAAATCTGATACAAAAAAATGGTTTAAGATATGCAACTTTTTGAGCACCAGTCTGATGCCCCAAGTCACCTCATGTGATGTGACATGGTCAACACACAAGTGTACTAACAGTATATTGTATAAAATCACCCTCATGCTCTATGGGTAAGGTGTACCTGACACATAAATAATTTAATGTTTAGATTTGGATCTTATCCCCAGGGTATTATGTAAATGCACATATTCTAGAGTCCATAAACATTTGAACTTAACACTTCTGGTGAGGTATACTCAACCCATATTATAAAACATAGTTTATCATACAATACTTCAAGCTACAGAATAATATATGTAGCTTGATGATAACATCAACACCCTAAACCCACCACTCAGAACTAGCTGTTGGCCCTCCTCCGGCTTGCTCCCCCATCTTTCCCCATCTTCTCTGCCAGACGTAAATACTCTCATGGTTCTTATGCTTGCTGCTCTCTTTCTTTTTCTTTTTTCTTTTTCTTTCTTTCTCTGTCTCTCTCCCCCTTTTTTCCTTCCTTCTCTCTTCTCTTCCCTTCCCTTCCCTTCCCTTCCTTTCCCTTCCCTTCCCTTCTCCCCTCCCCTCCTTTTCTTTCTTTCTTTCTTTCTTTCTTTCTTTCTTTCTTTCTTTCTTTCCTCTCTCCCTCCCTCTCTCCTTCCTTCCTTCCTTCCTTCCTTCCTTCCTTCCTTCCTTCCTTCCTTCCTTCCTTCCTTCCTCCTTTCCTTTCCTTTCCTTTCCTTTCCTTTCCTTTCCTTTC